>JAQIHN010000596.1:40000-49183 GCA_027917425.1 Gastrophryne carolinensis
AACATGAGGAAGCTGGAGGGGCAGGGCTAATGTTCTCCAACCTGTCCATCAAACATAAGAAAGCTGGAGGGGTGGGGCTAATTTTCTCTAGCCTCCAGCTTCCTCATAGCTTCACCCCTCCAGCTTCCTCATGCTTGATGGACAGGCTGGAGAACATACGGCCCGCTTCTCCAGCTTCCTCATGCTTGATGGACAGGCTGGAGAACATTAGGCCCCGCCCCTCCAGCTTACTCATGCTTGATGGACAGGCTGAAGAAAATAGTCCCTACCCCTCATTTGATGGACAGGCTGGAGAACATTAGGCCCCGCTCCTCTAGCTTCCTAATGCTTGATGGACAGGCTGGAGAACATTAGGCCTTGCCCCTTCAGCTTCCTCGTGCTTGATGGACAGGCTGGAGAACATTAGGCCTTGCCTCTTCAGCTTCCTCATGCTCGATGGACAGGCTAAAGAACATTAGGCCATGTCCCTCCAGCTTACTCATGCTCAATGGACATGCTGGAGAACATTAGGCCCTGGCCCTCCAGATTCCCCTTACTCGATGGACATGCTGGAGAACATTAGACTCACCTCCAGCTTTCTCAGTCTTGATGGACTGGCTGGAGAACATTAGCCCCGCCCCTCCAGCTTCCTAATGCTTGATTGACAGGCTAGAGATCATTAGGCCCTGCCCCTCCAGCTTCCTCATGCTCGATGGACAGGCTAAAGAACATTAGGCCATGTCCCTCCAGCTTCCCCTTGCTCAATGGACAGGCTGGAGAACATTAGGCCCTGGCCCTCCAGCTTCCCCTTGCTTGATGGACATGCTGGAGAACATTAGGCTCACCTCCAGCTTTCTCCGTCTTGATGGACAGGCTGGAGAACATTAGGCCCGCCCCTCCAGCTTCCTAATGCTTGATTGACAGGCTGGAGATCATTAGGCCCTGCCCCTCCAGCTTCCTCATGCTTGATGGACAGGCTGGAGAACATTAGCCCCGCCTTTACATCCTCCCTCAAGCTTAAAGGGGTTAGTCAACTTCTGTGACTCCCAGACTCCAGGGCCGGGCAGCTCCAGCAGTAACTAGAAGATTGTCTTCAATGGGGGGGGGGGGGCGTACCCGGGCCACGCCCACCTGCTAACCGAAACCCCCAAAGCACAGTTCCCTGCTTCACAAACTGTGGAAGGACTAATGGAGGTGCGGGACTGGTTGTAAGGTAAGCAGATCTACTAATTACAGCGGGGCATCCCAAATCGGGAGAACAAAATCCCGGGTTTTGTTCTGCTTTGAATTGACTTTGTGCAGCACCACAGACTATGTGCCCACTATTCTATACAACATTCTTGTGATTTATAATGTCCCACAGATGTTCCATTAGGGACATCGCTCTGACCCTTGTGTCCTGGTTGGTTTCTTATTTTTGCCTCCCTCACTGATGACGAACCGGTTATGGGATCTCCCGGGATTCGCTTTGTCACAGATCTCGGGTGCAGTTCCTAGAAGTCGCCCCTTGGTGGCGCTGTATCCTTGCTTCCAGCACCATAGACCTGACAGACTGCCAATTATATTAGCAGATCGGGGCCCTCTAATGAGGTGGTGAGGATGGATTGTCAGCTCTGCAGGTGAGAAAATAGCAGAGTCGGGAAACTATTGTATTATTTATAGAGCGCCATTGTATTCTGTGGCGCTGTACAAAGTAGAGATTTCAATTGGGTGAGTAATAGAATTGCAATGCACAGATAGAACACATTGATACAGGAGAACCTTAGGAGGGGCCTGGCCTTGTGAGCTTACAATCTAACAGATGAGGGTGGAGACGCGCGGTTGGGTTTAGGGTAGTATGTACTAAGCATGATGGGAAGTACTCTGAAGGACAATGATCAACTCTTCTGAAATATTGGGTTTTCAAGTGGACCAAAACCCAGCGTGATCGGCCCAGGACTCTATAAGATTCCCAGGCCGATCGATTCCCTCCCCCCGGGGCATCGGGATGCCAGTTGTGTGAAACCCTCCAGGTCGCCCCATTCATTTACCTTGCTTCCCAGATCCAACGCCGCTTCCCCGCTATCCCTCTAGCAGGATGCCTGCCCGCTCCAGGCGTTTGTGGATGGCCGGCGCGGTCTCTCTCCCTGTTAGAGGGAAGCGGGGGATGCGGCCGCAAGCGCGTTCAGAGCCACTGGCCTTAAACTAAGGCTTAGACAATGTGATGTCAGCAGCTCCGAGCACGCTGATTGGATGAGCGGCCATGCATGCGTTGTAGGCCCGGTAAAGGTGAGTTGACATCAGCGTCACCTTGGTCAGGGGTAGTCAAAATCCTGGGTTTTGGTCCACTTTAAAGAGGAACCACACAGGCAAGTTTGCCTTTTTGGGGTGGTGTTCCTATATGCGGCGGCATCCTGAATTGGGATACCCCGCTGTGTGTATTCCCCCAGGTCACCCGATCAACTCCCCTTCCAGTCGGTCTCACTGCGCAGGTTTGAGCTGAAAGCGAGCGCACCGATTGGCTGCGAGGCCTCTCAACCAATCGGCAAGCTCGCTTTCACTCGGCTCCCTTTTGGCTCCGCTGACGTGTAAGCATTAGCCTGGATGGCTAAGCAGCCGAGCGGCACCGAAGGGGGCCACATGTTCCGATGGCCGTATCCCCCGGGTTTACACAGTGGGGCATCCCAAATCTGGATGCCCCTGAGCAAGGACCGATCAGTGGTGCCACTTTAATGTGAGGTTTGTGTCAGGCATGGGGGTGGTTCAGGCTATTGCCCCCATAGAGGCCTGCGTTACCTTTTTGAGCAGCTGTTCAGTAGCGGCCCCTCCATGCACGTGTACCCAGAGACCCCCCCGGTCTGTGCTGGATGCACGGCCACATCCTACGCTCAGGTTCATATTTGCCCCCTCATTTAGGGGCAGGGTGGGATATTTTGTGTTATGTTTCTCCCTCTCCGATCCTCTTCTCCCTGTGTGTGTGTCGGGCAGCTGAGCGGCGGCGGTTGTGGTGGTGGTGAGGGGCTCAGCTGGTGAGATAATGGGCTTATTGCCCCCCGGGACATGCGCAGCTTCTGTCAGGCTGGGATGCTAATGATGGCGTATGAACCGCCATGTCTCTATCTAACTCCCCCCCCCCCCCCCCCCAAACCTTGCTGGCTGGGGGATGGAGATGGCTGCATACACATGCTGCCCCGATCCTTCACCCCCTGCACTTGCCCTCTATTCAGTGTAGCAGAGTTTCTCTGGCCTTATTGACACTGGGATCATAAAGGGGCTCCATTCATAGCGCTGCACGGAGGCGCCTCACTCCTATGTGCAGGGTGGTATCCATGTAAACCCTCCCGGGGCAATTATCGGGAGTAGGGGCATTATTTGTGGCTTGTCTTTAGAATTACATGGCTTCCTAGGGTAAAGGCAATGATGAAGGACTACGTTGGCAGACATATAAAAAGTGTGTGAGGGGGGCAAAAAGAGAGCAAGACACAGTGAGGACTATTATTGGGGGTAGGGGAGTTATTTGCGGCTTGTCGTCAGAATTACATGGCTGCCTACTGTTAGGGTAAAAGCAATGATGAAAGGCTAAATTGGCAGATATATAACAAAGTGTGGGGGGGGGGGCAAAGGAGAGCAAGGACACAGTGACTGGGGGGGTAAACCGACGGACAAGCCCAAGCGGGGCAAAAAGGCAGCGAGTGATGGAGCTGAAAAAGGGCAAGACAGAGATGGAAAGGGGGCAAAAGTGGGATAGGCAAAAAGAGATACAGAAGTGGGGGGTGCTATATGAGTGGGGGGGGGGAAGAAAGCAAGACACAGATTACGGGTAAGACATGCAGTGAGGTGGCAAAAATAGATGGGAGACGGAGGGGGTAAAAAAAAGGGGAGGGAGCAAAAAGAGGCATATGAGTGAGGGGGCAAAAAGGGACAGAGGTCTGTGGGGCAACATAAGCTTGAGTGGCCAAAATGGGCAAAAGGAGGGCAAGGTGGGTGCTAAAGAACGAGTGACGGGGCCGAAAAGGGGAGGGGGTAAAAAAAAGGCAGAGGGAACAAAAAGGGCATATGTGAGTGAGTGGGCGAAAGGGACAGGTTGTGTGGGGCAACATGAGCATGGGTAAAGGGCAAAAGGAGGGCAAGATAGATGGGTGGGTGGGGAGGAACGAGTAAGGGGCCAAGAAAAAGGGAGGTAAAAAAAAGAAAGATGGAGGTTGAGGGAGCAAAAAGAGCGCATACATGAGTGAGGGGGCAAAAAGAGATGGAGATAGAGGGAGGAGAGAGGAGGGGTTAAAATAAAGGCTAAGAGAGCAGAGCGCATATGTGAGTGAGGGGGCAAAAGGAACAATGATTTGTGGGGGCAGTATGAGTGAGGGGCCAAAAAGAGAATTGTGGTGTAAAAGAAAAAAAGGGCACATACGTAAGTGAGGGGCAAAAGGAGGGCAAGGCTGATGGGGGGGGGGGGAGAGATAGAGTGGGGGGCAATCAAAGTGCTAGACAGGTTATGGGGGGGGCAAGAAAAGATGGAGAACAGCGTAAAGGGGTGGGGGGGGGGAGGCAAGAAGAGCGACAGAGTGACAGGGGGAAAAACGGTGACTGAGTGAAGGGGGTAAAAAGAGAAAGATGGAGGTTGGGGAGCAGAAAAAGAGAGATGGAGAGTCGTGGGCAAAAAAGGCTGCATAGGTGAGTGAGGGAGGGCAAAAAAAGCAAATGTGCAAAACACATCGGAGGGAGAGTTTCCAGGGGGGCAAAAAGTGAGAGCGATTTAGGGGGGGGGGGGGTTGCAACGAGAGAGCAAAGAAAGGGGGCAAAAAAGCAAAGCTAGTGCACGGCCTGGTCATATCCCGACTGGACTACTGCAACACCCTCCTCTGTGGTTTGCCAACAAACAGACTCGCTCCCCTCCCTCTATTCTAAACTCTGCTGCTCACCTCATCCAGCTCTCCTCTCGCTTCTCCGGCGCTGCCCTCCTCTATCAATCCCTACACTGGTTACCTGTCTCTCAGAGAGTTCAGTTCAAAACTCTAACACTAACCTACAAAGCTCTCTCCAGCCAGGCCCCCTCCCTACATTTCATCTCTGATCCAGCGTTACCAACCCAACCGCAACCTCCGCTCTGTGGCTGACATACTCCTGTCCTCCTCCTTGGTCACCTCCTCGCACCCTCGCCTCCAAGACTTCTCCTGTGCCTCCCAACTTCTCTGGAATGCACTCCCCCGCTCAATCTGTCACTCCCCTAACCCTCCAAAAGTATCCTCAAAACCCACCTCTTCAGACAAGCATATAACCTGGCTTGCAATGGACCAAAACCCACAAGTGATCGATTTCCTTCCCCGGGATCAGGATGCCCCGCTGTGTGAAACCCCCCAGGACGCCCCATACATTTACCTTGTTTCTTGATCCAGTGGCGCATGTGCGACCCGTGGGCGCATCCCCGCTATCCCTCCAGCAGGGCATATGCCCGTGCCAGCCGTTTGCGAATGGCCGATGCAGGCACGCTCCCTGTTAGAGGGAAGCGGGGGATGCGCCCCTCAGAGATGCTGTCCTTAGACAAAGGCTTAGGCGACGTGAGGGCTCCGAGCCCGCTGATTGGACGAGCGTCCGCCCATGCGCTGTAGGACCGGAAAGAGGGGAGTTAGCTTTGGCGATCTGGGGGGTTTCACGCAGCGGGGGTACCAAAACCCAGGATAATCAAAATTGTGGGTTTTGGTCCACTTTAAACAACTCCCGGGCACATGTGCCAAATTCAAGCTCTACCACCTGTGATCCCGCCCCTTTCCGGGCACATGTGCCAAATTCAAGGTCTACCACCTGTGATCCCGCCCCTTTTCGGGCACATGTGCCAAATTCAAGGTCTACCACCTGTGATCCCGCCCCATTTCGGGCACATGTGCCAAATTCAAGGTCTACCACCTGTGATCCCGCCCCTTTTCGGGCACATGTGCCAAATTCAAGCTTTACCACCTGTGATCCCGCCCCTTTTCGGGCACATGTGCCAAATTCAAGCTCTACCACCTGTGATCCCGCCCCTTTTCGGGCACATGTGCCAAATTCAAGCTCTACCACCTGTGATCCCGCCCCTTTTCGGGCACATGTGCCAAATTCAAGCTCTACCACCTGTGATCCCGCGGTTTTGTCCCCACCCCCTATTTTTTAGATGTAAGCTTGTTAGACCCTGGCTCTTTCCTATTGTCTCCTGTGCTCACAACATTTGGTTTGAACTTTGTAGCATCTAATTTGTTTTGGTCCCTGTACAGTAAGTTTCACCTTGCCTGTAATTATACCTTGTACATCGCTACAGAAGATGTTGGCGCTATATTAGTTACATAGTTAATACGGTTGAAAAAAAGACATATGTCCATCAAGTTCAACCAAGGGTGTTGGGGTAGGGGGAGTGATAGCAGCTAATAGTAACTGTTAATGTTATTTTCTTTTATATAAGCATCTAATCCTTTTTTTGAAGCTGTCAGCGGTTGATGCTGTAACAAGCTTCTGTGGGAGGCTATTCCACAGATTTATAGTTCTTATGGTAAAAAACGACTGTCGCCTCCGGAGACTAAATTTCTTTTTTTCCAATTGAAGGCAGCGCCCCCTTTGTCTTTAGAGAGGATTTTACCTGAAATAGTGTCCCCCATATTTTTTGTATGGGCCATTTATATATTTATACAAGTTAATCATGTCTCCCCTCACTCGTCTCCTCTCAAGACTAAACAGATTTAATTCTCGTAATCTTTCCTCATAACTAAGATCCTTCATTCCCCTTATTAGTTTGGTGGCTCCTCTGCTCCCTTTCTATAGTCAGAGCGTCCTTTCTATGAACGGGCGCCCAGAACTGGACGGCATATTCCAGGTGAGGGCGCACCAGTGCCTTGTAAAGAGGCAAAATTACTCACCTATCCCGTGATCCCGTATAAATAAATGTGTGGGGCAAAAGAGGTCCACAGAAGCAATGCACTAATTTGGCTGCGCCCGGCCGGGTGCCGCAATCTCCGTTGCCCGTGATGTCGGGACTATGTGCCTGGCGGTGAGATGGGGACAGATGGAGATCCCCTTATCATCACAGCTCCATATTGGTAAAGATAAAGGGTGGGGAGAAGGGGGGTGGTAGTGGGGTGGAGGGGTAGCGTCCCATTGAAGATTTATTGTGACGTGACACCCCCCCTCCACCATGGCTGCCCCCCCTCCCCACATCTGCCGTCTGCCTGGCTGTCCTCTGCCCGGCTCCAATAGAAGCCACTGAGGCCGGGGCCATTGTGTGTCTGCAGAGGGGAAAACAAAAGCTTATAGGGAGCTCGCCGGCCCGCACAGCAGACGCTTCTCCGGTAGATCCCGGGCGGATTTATAAATGCCGGCAAAGCCCAGCGATCCCGAGGACCGGAGCCGGAGTAACCGCGCCTTGCTGGAGATCTTCCTGAGGAAGAGGCAGTACGTGGAAAGGGCTCCCTACGGTAAGTGCAGAGAGGCTCACCTGCGGGAGAGAATCAAGTGCAGGGCTTGCGGTGCCTGTGCTCTGTGTATGCAGCCAGTACTGATTCTATGCATAGCAACGAAAGGTGCATTAAAAACCCTACGTGTGTATGTAATATAATTAATATATATATATATATATATATATATATATATATATATATATATTACAAACACAGTTCCTTGGACTGTATTATTATTGTTGTTTATTGATAGTGAACCATCCTAGTCCATGGTGCTGTACAAGGGGAATCTATAATGCCATCACGTGTCAACGTAGTTTGAGGACGCGATCACAACTGTCCAAAAATTTTTTTTTTTTTTTTTTATTATTTCGCCCTTTTTTTTTTCTTTTTCTCTTTCTTTCTTACTTACTCCTCGTCTTCCTTCCTTTCTTTCTCTTTCTCTCCCTTCTTTCTTTTATTCTTTCTTTCTTTCCTCCCTTCCTATTTCTGTCCTTTTATCTTCCTCCTATGTCTAATCTTCCTCTTTCTTGTCCTCTTCTTCTTCTTGTTCCTTATCTTCTTCCTCCTTTTATTCCTTTCCCTCATCCTCCCTTCTTACTCTTCCTCCTCTTTCTCATCCTCCCTTCTTACTCTCCCTCCTTTTCTTCATCCTCTTCTTCCCCATCTTCTTCCTCCTTTCTCATTTTCTTCCTTCTCTTCTTCTTCTTCCTCCTCTTCCTCCTTCTCTTCTTCCTCCCTCTGTTATTCCTCTCTCCCTCTCTTCTTCCTCCTCCCTCTCTTATTCGCCCTCTTCCTCCTCCCTCTCTTATTCACCCTCTTCCTTCTCCCTCTTTTATTCCCCCTCTTCCTTCTCCCTCTCTTATTCACCCTCTTCCTTCTCCCTCTCTTATTCGCCCTCTTCCTTCTCCCTCTTTTATTCGCCCTCTTCCTTCTTCCTCTCTTATTCCCCCTCTTCCTTCTCCCTCTCTTATTCCCCCTCTTCCTTCTTCCTCTCTTATTCCCCCTCTTCCTTCTCCCTCTTTTATTCCCCCTCTTCCTTCTTCCTCTCTTATTCCCCCTCTTCCTTCTCCCTCTCTTATTCCCCCTCTTCCTTCTCCCTCTCTTATTCCCCCTCTTCCTTCTTCCTCTCTTATTCCCCCTCTTCCTTCTTCCTCTCTTATTCCCCCTCTTCCTTCTCCCTCTTTTATTCCCCCTCTTCCTTCTTCCTCTCTTATTCCCCCTCTTCCTTCTCCCTCTTTTATTCCCCCTCTTCCTTCTCCCTCTCTTATTCCCCCTCTTCCTTCTTCCTCTCTTATTCCCCCTCTTCCTTCTTCCTCTCTTATTCGCCCTCTTCCTTCTCCCTCTTTTATTCCCCCTCTTCCATCACCCTCTCTTATTCCTCCTCTTCCTCCTCCCTCTCTTATTCCCCCTCTTCCTTCTCCCTCTCTTATTCCCCCTCTTCCTCCTCCCTCTCTTATTCCCCCTCTTCCTCCTCCCTCTCTTATTCCCCCTCTTCCTTCTCCCTCTCTTATTCCCCCTCTTCCTTCTCCCTCTCTTATTCCCCCTCTTCCTCCTCCCTCTCTTATTCCCCCTCTTCCTTCTCCCTCTTTTATTCCCCCTCTTCCTTCTTCCTCTCTTATTCCCCCTCTTCCTCCTCCCTCTCTTATTCCCCCTCTTCCTTCTTCCTCTCTTATTCCCCCTCTTCCTTCTTCCTCTCTTATTCGCCCTCTTCCTTCTCCCTCTTTTATTCCCCCTCTTCCATCACCCTCTCTTATTCCTCCTCTTCCTCCTCCCTCTCTTATTCCCCCTCTTCCTTCTCCCTCTA
>JAQIHN010000289.1:15000-49120 GCA_027917425.1 Gastrophryne carolinensis
ATATATATGAGATAGATAGATAGATAGATAGATATGAGATAGATATATATGAGATAGATAGATAGATAGATAGATATGAGATAGATAGATAGATATGAGATAGATAGATAGATATGAGATAGATAGATAGATAGATATGGGATAGATAGATAGATATGAGATAGATAGATAGATATGAGATAGATAGATAGATAGATATGAGATAGATAGATAGATAGATATGAGATAGATAGATAGATAGATATGAGATAGATAGATAGATAGATATGGGATAGATAGATAGATAGATATGAGATAGATAGATAGATAGATATGAGATAGATAGATAGATAGATATGAGATAGATAGATAGATAGATATGAGATAGATAGATAGATAGATATGGGATAGATAGATAGATAGATATGAGATAGATAGATAGATAGATATGAGATAGATAGATAGATATGGGATAGATAGATAGATAGATATGAGATAGATATATATGAGATAGATAGATAGATAGATAGATAGATAGATAGATAGATAGATATGGGATAGATAGATAGATAGATAGATATGAGATAGATAGATAGATATGAGATAGATAGATAGATATGGGATAGATAGATAGATAGATAGATAGATAGATAGATAGATAGATAGATATGAGATAGATAGATAGATAGATAGATAGATATGGGATAGATAGATAGATAGATAGATAGATAGATAGATAGATAGATAGATATGGGATAGATAGATAGATATGAGATAGATAGATAGATATGGGATAGATAGATAGATAGATAGATATGAGATAGATAGATAGATATGAGATAGATAGATAGATATGGGATAGATAGATAGATAGATAGATATGAGATAGATAGATAGATAGATAGATAGATATGAGATAGATAGATAGATAGATAGATAGATAGATAGATAGATAGATAGATATGAGATAGATAGATAGATATGAGATAGATAGATAGATATGGGATAGATAGATAGATAGATAGATATGAGATAGATAGATAGATAGATAGATAGATACATAGATAGATAGATAGATATGAGATAGATAGATAGATATGGAAAGGGTTAATCCTGTCCCTATGGATGTAGGGATCATGTGTCCCTGTCGCTCCCCCGCAGGCCGGGTGCTGTCAGCACCTCTGGGTCAGGATGGGGGGGGGGGGGCAGAGCAGCGGGTGGCATAGTGCTGAGTGCGGTGGAACCCGAGAGGCGGCTTTTCCATGGAATAAGCGCAATGTGACGGCGCAGCGGGTAATAATAGGGATCATCTTCCCCTTTTAGAAATGTGACTTGATGCTGCAGAGGTGGCAGCACTTTGTGCGGTTAGAAGTTAGGTTGCGCTCTGTGCTCGCTGGTGATCGCCGTGCCCCGGGCTCAGCATATGTGATATGTGCTCCATTCACTTCCTGCCCTGCATCTTCATTAAAGTGGACCAAAACCTAGGATCTTGACTATGCTGGGTTTTGGTCCTTGCCCCCAATCGGGGATGCCCCCACTGTGTGAAACCCCCCAGATTGTCTGATCTCACTCACCCTTCCCCGGTCTTACGGCGTTTGCGTGGCCTCTCGTCCAATCAGCACGCTTGGATCCGGTCCCGCCCCTTCATCCTAGAGCTCGTCTAAGGCGCTGGTGGCCACACCCGCTGTTTCCCTCTAACAGGGAGCGAGCCTGCGCCGGCCATTACCGGCCTATATCCGTAGGTTTTGGTCCACTTTAAAGTCAAATAAGACTTTAAAGAGGAACACCGCCAAAGAAACTGACCTCTCTGGCAGGGCATGAAAATGCGGGATGCCCCGCTGTGTGTATCCACCGGGATGTACACAATAGGGTTAGTGGTTGGTAGTCCGCACACCATACAATAAAAAAGAAAATTAATTGAAGGGGCGCTAAAAAAGATCCGAGGTGTCTCGCCGCTTAACACCTCAAATAAGACACACGGCACAATTTTCCATCCAGTCCAGGCCGTCCTGATATCTTTACGATTGGGTGTTCGCCCCTAGAGGGCGCTTGACTGCAAGATCAAAGTTGTAGCTCCTCCCGGCCCCCTATAAAGGCAGGTGTCGCTCTATCATTCTCCAGTTGTTCATCTTGCAGTTTGGTTGCATAAGATCGTTGGCTCTCTCAGATAATGGCAGCAGAGCGGGGCCTCCTCGCCCGTCGGCCGCGGCGGGCCCTATTTCCACGGATCCCTCCTGACCCACCCCTGCCTCCCAGCCTCTGGCTGCTACGGGATCCGTGACGGTAGGGTGAAACGCCGGGGTCTGTAGGGTTCGGCAGAGCACATGCTCTGGGCCGCAGACCTTATTACTAAAAGGTAGTCGGCCACAGGCTTTATGGCGAGCCTGAGGTGGAACCACTAATATGTATATTCTATATATGTCCCTCCCTGCCCACTGCGTTATTTCGTGTGTTTTGTGCGACTTTTTCGCAATGCGCTCCTCACTCACAGGCAGCGAGGAGCGGTCTCTGACCTCCTTACCTCCCTGCGTTCCCCCGTCGGTGTGCCCGGGGTGGGCGCCTGTCACGGCGGTCGCGCCCCACTGGCCTCCTCTGCACCGCCGTGTGTGGCGCTGTTTGAGATAAGAGACGGGGGGGAGTGCACGCTAAGGGGACGCCGCCGTTATCGGCTTCGTTTTCTTCATGAAGGGGGATCTTCTGCCGACGGCGCGCTGGTACCCCCCCCCCGAGGATCCTTCCAGAAGGCGCTGTTCTGGCCAGCCGCACTGCTGTGCTGGGGAGCCAGGTGCTCAGGCCTTTTCTTGCTGCGGACGCTGGCGGTGATCCCTCCTGTCAGTTGCGGTGTCGTGAATCCCTCTTTTGATTCTTGTTGCACATATGCCATATGTCTTATATGTTAAGGCTGACATGGGGCTTTTCTCTCTCTTTTTTTTATGTTTAGATCGTTGGCTAAGGTTGAGAGTTGTTAATTAGAGGGATCGGTTATTAGGCTTAGGCCATTAACGTCTAGTAGGCCTTATTGAATATTACTATTCTTAATCACCATAATGGAGGCATCAGGGGATAGTGAGCCGGGGGCCCCATTTGGGCAGGACAGGCTCTGCCCCTTGTGCAGAAGGAATCCTCTGGGCAGATTCAGCACTATTTGTACCACTTGCACCAAAGGCATTATTTTGGACCATGAGCGGACAGTCGCCCCTGACCCTAGCCCTGTATTACCATCGGCCTCTCCGGACCCTCCGCTGCTGCATTCAGCCCCTAGTGAAGGGGGAGCCAGCAAGCAGTCTCGAGAAGCAGATCTCGCTGACAGCCCCTAAGAAAGCCTCGAGTAAGAAGCGGCATCTGGAGCCGATTTACTCAGATGATGAATTCTTTGATTGCTTGGGATCTGCGGAGGAAGGTGAGTTGCCAGATGTTTCGCGCTCAACAGTGGAATATTCCGCTGGCGATGACAGTGTCTGTGGTTCCTCCTCGGACGAGGATTCTTGCCTCCCGGATGATACGGAGAGTTTGCTCTCTTCCGTGTTTGATACCCTACACATTGTTCCTCCCAGAGCGGCTAAGAGGAAGCAGGGTGATTTATTTTGGCCTGAGAGGCAAAGACGGGTCTTCCCGGAGCAGCCTCATTTTTCTAAGATGATCCTTAAGGAGTAGGAAAGGCCCAACAAGTTACTGTCAGTCCCTAATGGCCTGGATAGGCGGTATCCCTTCCCTGATGAGTTGGTTCGGTTATGGTGTCACCCTCCCGAGGTGGATCCTCCCGTGTCAGGCTTGTCCAATACCACTGTTATGCCGTCACCTGCCAATGCTTCATTACGTGACCCTGCAGACAAACGCATGGATCAGCTGATCTGCCATGCGTTCACCTTTGCAATCGTTTCACTAGCCAGCAGGAGAAAGGTGAGACACCTTGTGGCTAGAGCTAAGGCTTGCAAGCGGGCGGAGGAGTATAAGGAACTCAAGGCTTGCTTGGATTTCATCGGCTTTGTTGTTACTGCCATGGATGATGTGGTCAGGCTTGGCGCCAGAATTTCGGCTTTGCTTGTTGCTTTATGCCGCTCGCTCTGGTTAAAGCAGTGGTCGGCTGATGCGGCTGCCAAGAGGTCCCTCACAAGTCTACCTTTTGTGGAAGCTTGCTGTTTGGGGAGCACCTGGACCTTCTGGTCAAGGATGGTAGACTCCCTCAGAGAAGGAAGCCTGCTCGGCCCTTTCGGAACCCCTCTTCTTATCGGTCCTTTCGAGGAGGAAGAGGATCTTCATTTCCAGGTGGCCGCAGAGATACCTGGGGCAGAGGTAGGTCCCGCGGCCGGCCCAACTCCTCCTGGGGAGCTAAGTCCAAACCTTCAGCCAAGCCCACTCAGGCATGAGAGGGCGCCCTCACCCTTAAGGCTGGGGGGACGGCTTCTGCTGTTTGCTCCAATCTGGAGACGTCACGTCTTGGATCAGTGGATTCAGGAGGTGGTGTCCTCCGGTTACAAGATAGAGCTGGCAGCCAGGCCACCCACAAAATTCCTCCGTTCAAGGATATCACAAAATCCGCTAAAAGCTCAGGCTTTGAGAATGGCTGTTCAACACCTCCTGCGGATAGGTGTAATTTGCACTGTGCCTCGGCAGGAACAGGGTCAGGGGTTTTACTCCAACCTGTTCACGGTTCCCAAGAACGCTATGGCCGATCCTGGACCTGAAGGGTCTCAACAGTAAGAGTCAGACATTTCCACATGGTAATGTTGCAGTCAGCGGTGGGATCGCTTCGGCCCGGTGGATATCTGCACATCCCGATTTTCCAGGGACATCAGAAGTTCCTGAGGTTTGCACTGGAGGATCAGCATTACCAGTTTGTATCACTCCCATTCGGGATATCCTCAGCCCCCCGTGTGTTCACCAAGGTGTTGGCGGGAATCATGGCTATCCTGAGGAGCCAGGGCATTTGTGTGTTACCCTATCTGGACGACTTGCTGATTGCGGCCCAGTCCCTTCAGCAGGCCGAGAGCGATACTCGGAGGGTGCTGTCAACCCTGGAAGCCTTCGGTTGGGTAATCAATTACCCAAAGTCATTTATCACTCCTTCAAAAGTGAGATCTTACCTGGGAATGACGATACACTGCTCGGGTAAAGGTTTTTCTGCCACAGCAGAAGGTTTTGGGTCTCCATACGCAAGTGCAGGCCTTGCTGTCTTGTCAGCAGCCGTCGGTACGTCTGGGGATGAGATTAGTGGGCCTAATGGTGTCATGCTTCGAGGCAGTGCCCTTTGCCCAATTTCACATGAGACCTCTACAACTACCTTGTGGTGGTTGGACTTCCGGAACCTGCTGGCAGGCAAGTCCTTTCTGACTCCCCATTGGGAGATAGTTACCACGGATGCCAGTCTGACAGGCTGGGGAGGCGTTTGGCAGACCAGAAGATCCAGGGTCAGTGGGGTCTGCAGGAGAACCAGTTACCCATAAATCTCTTGGAGCTGAGAGCAATCCGGTTGGTTCTTCTATGCTTGACTCCCCATTTAAGAGGCCGTGCGATTCAGGTTCCAGACTGGTGTGGCCTACATCAACCACCAGAGCGGGACTCGGAGCAAGAGATCCCTCAAGGAGGCGACCCGGATTCTGACTTGGGCAGAGGAGAATGTTCCCTGCATCTCGGCGGTCTACATTCCCGGGGTGGAAAACCAGGAGGCAGACTCCCTGAGCAGGAGTTACTTGCGGCTGGGGGAATGGTCCCTCAGCAGTGAGACTTTTCAGACTCTGTGCCTCCGCTGGGGTCAACCAGACGTGGACCTGTTTGCATCCAGACACAATCACAAGCTTCCAAGGTTCGTCTCTCGCTCAAGAGATCCTCTGGCCATAGCTACAGGCGCTCTGGCGATCCCTTGGACGGAGTTCAAATTTCTGTATGCATTCCCTCCGTTTCCGCTCCTGGGCAGAGTGCTGCGCAAGATAGCCCAGGAGGGGTACCAACCATCCTGGTGGCTGGCTGAGAAGGAGTTGGTTTGCAGACATAGTCCAGATGTCAATAGATCACTTCATCATGCCTGACGACCCAGGTCTTCTCACACAGGGGTCGCTGCAGCACCCCAATTTACGGACACTGGCTTTGACGGTCTGGCTATTGAAACCTCAATCCTGGCGGAGAAGGGGCTGTCGGCCACGGTCAGGCATACCATGATTCAGGCATGGAAGAAATCTGTTTCCATGATATACTACAGAGTTTGGCGGGCCTATATCGTTTGTGCGAGGCCAAGAGTCTTCCTTGCCGGAAATGTTCTATTTCTAGAATTCTGGAGTTTCTACAACACGGTTTAGACTTGGGTCTCCAGCTGACGCTATCCCTTTATGAATAAGGGCCTAACTCTGCAGCCGGCCTCTCATCAGGATGGTGTCACCTGATAGACTCATATGGTAATACACAATATGGTTACCTACCTGTAGTAGCTCTAACCTATACTGTATATATGTTAGTGCTAATACCATCATTTTCTCCTTTCTTCTGAGGTGGTCAAACGCTCCTGATGACATCCTGAACCCATTATACACAGATTTGCTTATTGTATCCTTTTTTTATCAGACTATCAGAGATCTGTATTTCACTGTATATATACTTGTTTGATACATTAATACAAATTTTAATTGCAAATTAACTTCTAATGTGTAGTGTGCTTTTGATCCCAAAAATTGTGCTGTGTATCCACGGAGATCACCTGTTACGTCACATGCGCGGGGCTCCGTCCATTTAGATTTCCTTTGTCACACTGCCACCAGGCCGCATCCCCACCGGCGTGGGCGCGCGTCTAGGGTATGTTGCTGGGGAGGCTCATGAATGAGTGGATCATGTGATCCGGGGGGTCTCCACACAGCAGCGCATCACAATTTGGGATGCCCCATAAATAGGTAGACTGACTCGGGACGCCCCAAAATTGCTTGATCTCTTGGAGTCTGTTAAACTCCAGGGCTGGCTGACGGAGTGGTTGGTCCCCTTTAATGTGGACCGTCTGCAGTGTAACCTTTCTAGTGATCCCGCGGTGCATTGGCAGCCGCCAACTGCATCCCTGGCTTCTGGCGACCAATTCATGCCAGATAGGCTGGGGGCGGGGCACACCACAGACCACAGGGAAACCCAGGGTACGGGGGCTCCCCTCCTTCTATGCTGTGGCGGGGGCTCACCTATTCCAAAACCGGGATCCCCAGGTCAGAGGAGCAATAAGAGAGACAATGACAACCCGGATCACTCACCTTACCCGGAGCGTCCCGACCTGTGACACCCCAACGGTCAGGGGTGTGCGGGCGCCATTCCCACCTCTCTGTAACTGCTCCCAACTGGAACAGCTGGCCTCTCTCTTTTATATACTTCTTTCTTCCCTTCTCTTCTTTTCCTTCAGTCTTTCTCTCCTTATATGCTAAGTATGTCACACACCCCGCTTCAGATAGTAAATCATTAGTCATGGGTTATACTCACCGCTAGGTGGCACTGTTTGCAGAGAAGTCCAGAAAGCAACAAGCCCCTCCCGGTCTATACATACGTGGTACCTCCCAACAATTCCCCAGTGTTTCTTCTCTGCAAGGTGGCGACAAGACAGAAGAAAGAAGTCTCCTGCTTGCAGGTAGCCGGGGTCAGACCCCCCCCCCCCCCCCCCCCCCCCATGGTCTATTTCTGCCCGGCCTTTTTTTTTTTTGTTTAGTCCCTTTCCTATACATGGTAGCCTCCCAGCCTAGGCTGTAGGCTGGGCAAGGGTAGATGGCACTCAGAGTGCCTAGGAGATTAGCTCCTCCGCTAGACCCTATCTTACGGGGCAATTGCGGTTATCCGGCCTGGTGATCCGGATTTGGGATGCCCCGGCCCTTTTGTCCCTACTAGATCTTTCCAGTTGGGTCCCTTCTCCCTGCGCCCTGGGGGGGGGTCCCTGTGATGCCAGGTGTCTGTGTGTGTTTTGGGGGGGGGGCTCTGCTGGGGCCCCCCCGGACTGTGTTTTCCTTCAGGGGTCGGGTGGCGTGGCCCGCCTGTCTCGGTGCGGGTGCCTCTGGTGCCCGCGGCTGTGTTTCCCCGGCGTTGGCGCTAAGTGTGCGGGCGGCATCTGTGCCGCTCGGCTATCGGTGCGGGCGCCATTGGCTGGGCGCCCGCCTTTGGTTTGTTCTGTGGAGGCGGGGCGGGGCCGCGTCGCGCACAGCCCGCGCTTCGCTCTGATTGGTGGCGGGGCCTCAGCGCTTCCCGCGCATGCTGGGCCCGCCCTTCCTTTCCCTCTGCTGCTTCCTCGCGGTGCCGCCATTACTGATTCGGTCGTAGAGGTTTCTGCCCTGTGTTAAGGTAGACTGGGGCGGTTATTATAGTTAAGGTGGTCTCCCGGCTGGGGGCATTTTTTATTGCTATTATTATTATTATTGCAGGATAGTTGGCATGCTGGGTGCCCTATGGGGTTTTCCCTGGTGTTTTACATGGTCTCCATAGTTATGGATTATGCTAGTACTTATGCTTAGTTATATGTTCTTGGGCATGTATATATATATATATATATATATATATAGATTCCTGTTTTTCTTATTGATTCATGCTATTGTACTTTGTCCATGTGCTTGTGTGACTATTGTCTTCTTTTTTCAGATCCTGGGATCCCACACGGCAGGGCTCTCCCGGTCTACATACCTAGGCTAGGGGGGGGTTTTGTCCTTACCTTCCCTTTATTGGTTTTTGCAAAATTCCCCAATTCAGGGCCGTAATTAAATTATATTAAGGGGCATCCCGGGTCGCTTACGGCGTAAATCCCTGGTTACTGCATATACCATAATTTCACCATATGGAGGCTACCAGAGATACCGGAAACGGCCCTTCGGGGCAGTCCAGGCTCTGCGGGGGGTGTGGGACTCCGCTCCCAGGGGATGATGTCATTATATGTATTCCATGTGCTCAGCGGAACATTGAGCGCCAGTCCGGCACTCCGGTGCCCGGTACTTCCTCGGCCGCGCCATCTCCCTCCCCTCCTCGCCTGTTCCGGACCCCGTGTGACGTTGTCGTTGGGGGTGATTCGCAATCTGAGGTATGCGCCCGATTGGCCAGCCTCGAGAAAATGTTTTCCGCTGTGGTCGCGCAGAAGGCTCCGGCTAAGCGGAAACATCTGTCTCCGCCTCCGCCGGACTCGGATGAGGAGGTTATTGAGGTTCTGGATTGGCCAGATTGTCTCCTTGAAGAGGGTGAGCTTGTTGAGGAATTAGAAGATCCCGAGGTTCAGCAGTTGCTGGGCGCTGAGGGTGACCAGGCTGAGGGGCACGTTCCCAATACGCCTTCCATTCTGGCCCAAATGTTTGAGGATTTGGATCCTCCTGAAGCTGCTCCTCGGCCCAAGGGTCAGCTTTTTGGGGTGTCCAAGCCGCGCTTGGAGTTTCCCAGTCAACAGCATTTCGAGGATGTTGTCCTTAAGCAATGGGAGCAACCTACGCGTCTCGTTGGAGTGCCGCCTAGCTGGGATAGAAAGTATCCCTTTCCGGCGGACTTGGTGAAGCGTTGGTCTGTCCCTCCCGAGGTTGATGCTCCAGTCTTGGGACTGTCTAATACGGCGGTTGTACATTCTCCTGACACGACTTCTCTCAAGGACGGCGAGGATCGCCCGATTGATCAGCTGGCCCGTCATGGTTTTGTCTGTGCGTGTTTGGTTTTGAGGCCTGTTTGTGCTTCGGCACTCTTGGTGTTGGCGGTTAGGTCTATTGTCAGGGATTTATGTGTGGATCTTGATCCTACTTGTGATGAGTTTCTTGCTCTTAAGCGTTGTGAATCCTTCTTGTCATTTATTCTGACCGCCCAGGATGATGCCATGTTGATGTGTGGCAGGGCTACTGCTCTGTTGGTAGCTATTCGTCGTTCAGTGTGGTTGAGGCAGTGGACGGCTGATTTTAATTCCAAGAGATCGCTCACGGCTCTTCCCTTTCTGGGTCTGAGGCTTTTCGGTGAAAAGCTGGATTCTGTTGCCAGGGGAGGTAAGTTACCTCAGCGCAAGAAGTTTCGTTGTTCCTTTCGGGGGGTGGCCCCCTTCAATCCTTCCCTTCGGGGAGCCAAAGCCGGCAGGGGTGCAGGCTTCTCGGCCTCCAGGGGTGCCAGCTGGAATAGGGGTAAAGGCCGTGGCCGTCCTGTTCACGTCTGGGGCGCCAAGCCCAAGCCAGCTGACAAGCCCACTCAGCAATGAGGGGGCGCCCTCACCCTTACGGGTGGGGGGACGGTTGCGACTCTTCTCCCGGGTATGGGACCAGGAGGTCTTGGACAGGTGGATCCGGGAGGTGGTGTCTGCCGGTTACAAGCTGGAGTTCGAGTCCCGCCCTCTTCCAAGGTTTTTCAGGTCTCGTGTCCCTTCAGATCCTTTGGCCGCGCAGGGGCTCCTGGAGGCGGTAAGGAATCTTCTGGAATTGGCAGTCATCTGCCCGGTCCCTCCTTCGGAGGTGGGGCGCGGGTATTATTCCAATCTCTTCACTGTACCCAAAAAGGATGGGTCGTTCCGTCCCATCTTGGACTTGAAGTTTCTCAACTGGTTTATTCGTCCCCGGAAGTTTCGCATGGAAACCCTGCGGTCTGCGATCGGTTCGCTCAGGCAGGGGGACTTTATGATGTCCATAGGCATCAAGGATGCATACCTTCACATTCCGATTTTTCCGGCTCATCAGAGGTTTCTTCGCTTTGTGGTGGTGGATCGGCATTTTCAGTTTGTGGCTCTTCCATTCGGCCTCACCTCGGCTCCGAGAGTGTTCACCAAGGTGTTGGCGGGAGTGATGGCCCTGCTCAGAGCTCAGGGGATTCGCATTGTGCCTTATCTGGACGATCTTCTCATCATGGCTCCTTCCTTCAGTCAAGCGGAAGGGGACACCAGCACGGTGGTGTCTATGCTGGAGAGGTTCGGCTGGGTGATCAACTACCCCAAGTCCTCTCTGGTTCCGGCCAGGGTGGTGACCTTTCTGGGGATGTCCTTGGACTCTGGCCAGCACAGAGTTTTTCTCCCTCAGGCCAAGGTTCTTTTGATTCAGGAATTGGCTCAGCTTCTTCTTTCCAACCCTCGCCCGTCCATCCGGCTAGGGATGAGACTGGTGGGGTTGATGGTAGCCTCTTTCGAGGCAGTTCCCTTCGCGCAGTTTCACACAAGGACGCTTCAGCTTCATCTTTTGGCGTCTTGGGACCGGCGACCGCGGTCGTTGGATCGGTCCTTCCGGATGTCCCCCCGGGTTCGGCAGTCTCTTCTGTGGTGGATGGTCTTGGACAATCTTCTGAAGGGCAGGTCATTTCTGACCCCGCTTTGGGAAACTGTCACCACGGACGCCAGTTTGTCAGGATGGGGAGGTTTCTGGAAGGATCTTCGGTTCCGGGGGCAGTGGGGCCCTCAGGAAGCCCACTTGCCCATCAATGTTCTGGAGTTGAGAGCCATCAGGTTGGTTCAGTCTCACTTGACGCAGCATTTACAGGGCCTGCCGGTTCAGGTTCGGGATCGGACAATCGGACGGCGGTTGCTTACATCAATCACCAAGGAGGGACTCGCAGTCTGGGTGCCCACAGAGAGGTGTCTCTGATCCTAGTTTGGGCAGAGACTCATGTCCCTTGCATCTCGGCAGTGTACATTCCAGGAGTGGAAAACACGGAGGCGGACTTTCTGAGCCGGTGTTCGTGCCGCCGGGGGGAATGGTCTCTCCATCCCCAGGTGTTTCGGTTGCTTTGTCTCCGGTGGGGGACGCGGAGGTGGATCTGTTTGCCTCTCGTCACAATCACAAGCTTCCGACATTCGTGTCGCTTTTTCAGGATCCTCTGGCTCTGGCGGCGGATGCCATGGCCCTGAGCTGGAGGGATCTGGGGTTTCTTTATCTGTTTCCTCCGATCCCCATGCTAGGCAGGGTGCTGCGAAAGTTGGTTCTGGAAGGAGTTCCCACCATTCTCGTGGCTCCAAGGTGGCCAAGGCGGGTGTGGTTCGCAGACATCGTTCGTCTGGCAGTGGATCAGTTCGATCTGCCTCTTCGGCCGGATCTTCTCACTCAGGGCCAGCTGTGTTACCCCAGTTTACCAACGCTGGCTTTGACGGCTTGGCTGCTGAAACCTCCATCTTAAAGGAGGAGGGTCTTTCGGATTCGGTCATTCGGACTCTTATTAGTGCCAGGAAGAGATCCTCTTCTTCCATCTATTATAGGGCTTGGAGATCTTATATTGATTGGTGTGAGGCTAGATCTTTGCCCTGTCGGGTCTTTTCTATTTCTAGGATTTTGGAATTTCTTCAATCAGGGCTGGACTCTGGTCTTCAGCTGAGTACTTTGAAGGGGCAGGTTTCTGCTTTGTCTATCTTTTTTCAGAGGTCATTTGCACTCCATCCTTTGGTCAAGACTTTTTTCCAGGGGGTTTCGCATCTGCGGCCTCCTAGGAAGCCTTTGCTTCCTGTTTGGGATTTGAATTTGGTTCTCTCTGCTCTTCAGGCTCCTCCTTTTGAGCCTTTGCAGGATATTGCTTTGTCTACTCTGACTCAGAAGGTTGCCTTTCTGGTGGCCATCACTTCGGTTCGGCGTGTTTCGGAGTTGGCAGCCTTGTCGATTCAGGCTCCTTATTTTGAGAAACATCAGGACAAAGTGGTTTTTCGCTTCAAGCCGGACTTTCTCCCTAAAGTGGTCTCTGCTTTTCATCTTAATCAGGACATTGTTCTTCCCTCTTTGTGTCCTAGGCCTGGGAATGACAAGGAGAGGGCGTTGCATTGTTTGGATGTTGTACGTTGTGTGAAGTACTATCTGCGTACTACGTCTTCTTTTCGTAAGACTGATGCCTTTTTCGTGGTGCCCTGTGGGCCTAGGAAGGGTTTGGCTCCGGCTAAATCTTCCATTAGCAAATGGATTCGTCAGGCGATTGTTGGAGCCTATTCTGCCAAGGGGAAGGATCCCCCTTTTCGTATCACTGCTCATTCTACTCGTGCGGTTGGGGCGTCCTGGGCTTTTCAGCACCAGGCTTCTGTTGATCAAGTTTGTAAGGCTGCTACTTGGTCTTCTGTTCACACTTTTTCTAAGTTTTATAAGGTTGACGTGCGGGCCTCAGCGGATGCTGTTTTTGGCCGCAAGGTTCTGCAGGCTGCAGTGGTTTGAGTTCTGCATTATTGCCTGGTTGGATACCCGCCCTTTTTGGACACTGCTGTTGGATGTCCCATGACTAATGATTTACTATCTGAAGTGGGGTGTGTGACATACTTAGAATAATACCATTTTGTGAATACTCACCTGTAAAATGGGTATTATAAGTATGTCACACACCCCGCTTCACCCGCCCTTTTTGGTATCCTGGTTCTTTATATGGTGACGCTTTTTTATTTACAGTTGAGGGTTGCCATTGTTTTTTTCCTGGTACCTTGTCTTTACTGCTGTTTGAATACTGGAGAATTGTTGGGAGGTACCAGGTATGTATAGACCGGGAGGGGCTTCTTGTTTTCTGGACTTCTCTGCAAACAGTGCCACCTAGCGGTGAGTATAACCCATGACTAATGATTTACTATCTGAAGCGGGGTGTGTGACATACTTATAATACCCATTTTACAGGTGAGTATTCACAACATGGTATTTTTTTTCTCTTTCTTTCGTCCCCTTATTTTCTTTTGTCTTACTATCTTCTTGCTTTTTTCTCTTTCTCTGTTTCTTTCTCCCTTTTTTTTCTCTCACTCAGTTTCTCTCTCCCTCTTCTCCTAGGTGGCGCAGTGCACTGCAGAAGAGTTGTGGCTCCTCCCGGCTCCCTATAAAAACAGGATCACCAATAGACCTCCCCAGTGTTTTCTCTGCAGTGACACTTTGAAGATAGAAGATGGCTCTCTCTATGCGCAGGTGTGCGGGGCAACCAAGCCTGCAGCCCTGCATGGCTATGATGGATGAAGCCACACCACACTCTCTCATTGATAGATGAAGCCACACTCTCTCATTGGGGGATAGATGAAGCCACACTCTCTCATTGAGGGATAGATGAAGCCACGCTCTCTCATTGAGGGATAGATGAAGCCACACTCTGTCATTGAGGGATAGATGAAGCCACGCCCCCTCATTGAGGGATAGATGAAGCCACGCCCTCTCATTGAGGGATAGATGAAGCCACGCTCTCTCATTGAGGGATAGATGAAGCCACACTCTCTCATTGAGGGATAGATGAAGCCACACTCTCTCATTGAGGGATAGATGAAGCCACGCCCCCCCCCATTGAGGGATAGATGTAGCCACACTCTCTCATTGAGGGATAGATGAAGCCACGCCCCCTCATTGAGGGATAGATGAAGCCACGCCCTCTCATTGAGGGATAGATGAAGCCACACTCTCTCATTGAGGGATAGATGAAGCCACACTCTCTCATTGAGGGATAGATGAAGCCACACTCTCTCATTGAGGGATAGATGAAGCCACGCCCCCTCATTGAGGGATAGATGAAGCCACGCCCTCTCATTGAGGGATAGATGAAGCCACACTCTCTCATTGAGGGATAGATGAAGCCACACTCTCTCATTGAGGGATAGATGAAGCCACACTCTCTCATTGAGGGATAGATGAAGCCACGCCCCCCCCCATTGAGGGATAGATGTAGCCACACTCTCTCATTGAGGGATAGATGAAGCCACGCCCCCTCATTGAGGGATAGATGAAGCCACGCCCTCTCATTGAGGGATAGATGAAGCCACACTCTCTCATTGAGGGATAGATGAAGCCACGCTCTCTCATTGAGGGATAGATGAAGCCACACTCTCTCATTGAGGGATAGATGAAGCCACACTCTCTCATTGAGGGATAGATGAAGCCACGCCCCCTCATTGAGGGATAGATGAAGCCACGCCCTCTCATTGGATAGATGAAGCCACGCTCTCTCATTGAGGGATAGATGAAGCCACACTCTCTCATTGAGGGATAGATGAAGCCACACTCTCTCATTGAGAGATAGATGAAGCCACGCTCTCTCATTGAGCGATAGATGAATCCACGCTCTCTCATTGAGGGATAGATGAAGCCACACTCTCTCATTGAGGGATAGATGAAGCCACGCCCTCTCATTGAGGGATAGATGAAGCCACGCTCTCTCATTGAGGGATAGATGAAGCCACACTCTCTCATTGAGGGATAGATGAAGCCACACTCTCTCATTGAGGGATAGATGAAGCCACGCTCTCTCATTGAGGGATAGATGAAGCCACGCTCTCTCATTGAGGGATAGATGAAGCCACACTCTCTCATTGAGGGATAGATGAAGCCACGCTCTCTCATTGAGGGATAGATGAAGCCACGCTCTCTCATTGAGGGATAGATGAAGCCACGCTCTCTCATTGAGGGATAGATGAAGCCACGCTCTCTCATTGAGGGATAGATGAAGCCACGCTCTCTCATTGAGGGATAGATGAAGCCACGCTCTCTCATTGAGGGATAGATGAAGCCACGCTCTCTCATTGAGGGATAGATGAAGCCACGCTCTCTCATTGAGGGATAGATGAAGCCACACTCTCTCATTGAGGGATAGATGAAGCCACACTCTCTCATTGAGGGATAGATGAAGCCACGCTCTCTCATTGAGGGATAGATGAAGCCACGCTCTCTCATTGAGGGATAAATGAAGCCACGCTCTCTCATTGAGGGATAGATGAAGCCACACTCTCTCATTGAGGGATAAATGAAGCCACGCTCTCTCATTGAGCGATAGATGAATCCACGCTCTCTCATTGAGCGATAGATGAATCCACGCTCTCTCATTGAGGGATAGATGAAGCCACGCTCTCTCATTGAGGGATAGATGAAGCCACGCTCTCTCTCATTGAGCGATAGATGAAGCCACGCTCTCTCATTGAGCGATAGATGAAGCCACGCTCTCTCATTGAGCGATAGATGAAGCCACGCTCTCTCATTGAGGGATAGATGAAGCCACGCTCTCTCATTGAGGGATAGATGAAGCCACACTCTCTCATTGAGGGATAGATGAAGCCACGCTCTCTCATTGAGGGATAGATGAAGCCACGCTCTCTCATTGAGGGATAGATGAAGCCACACTCTCTCATTGAGGGATAGATGAAGCCACACTCTCTCATTGAGGGATAGATGAAGCCACACTCTCTCATTGAGGGATAGATGAAGCCACGCCCCCTCATTGAGGGATAGATGAAGCCACGCCCTCTCATTGAGGGATAGATGAAGCCACACTCTCTCATTGAGGGATAGATGAAGCCACACTCTCTCATTGAGGGATAGATGAAGCCACACTCTCTCATTGAGGGATAGATGAAGCCACGCCCCCCCCCCATTGAGGGATAGATGTAGCCACACTCTCTCATTGAGGGATAGATGAAGCCACGCCCCCTCATTGAGGGATAGATGAAGCCACGTCCTCTCATTGAGGGATAGATGAAGCCACACTCTCTCATTGAGGGATAGATGAAGCCACACTCTCTCATTGAGGGATAGATGAAGCCACACTCTCTCATTGAGGGATAGATGAAGCCACGCCCCCTCATTGAGGGATAGATGAAGCCACGCCCTCTCATTGAGGGATAGATGAAGCCACGCTCTCTCATTGAGGGATAGATGAAGCCACACTCTCTCATTGAGGGATAGATGAAGCCACACTCTCTCATTGAGGGATAGATGAAGCCACACTCTCTCATTGAGGGATAGATGAAGCCACGCTCTCTCATTGAGGGATAGATGAAGCTACACTCTCTCATTGAGGGATAAATGAAGCCACGCTCTCTCATTGAGGGATAGATGAAGCCACACTCTCTCATTGAGGGATAAATGAAGCCACGCTCTCTCATTGAGGGATAGATGAAGCCACGCTCTCTCATTGAGCGATAGATGAATCCACGCTCTCTCATTGAGCGATAGATGAATCCACGCTCTCTCATTGAGGGATAGATGAAGCCACGCTCTCTCATTGAGGGATAGATGAAGCCACGCTCTCTCTCATTGAGCGATAGATGAAGCCACGCTCTCTCATTGAGGGATAGATGAAGCCGCGCTCTCTCATTGAGGGATAGATGAAGCCACGCTCTCATTGAGGGATAGATGAAGCCACGCTCTCTCATTGAGGGATAGATGAAGCCACGCTCTCTCTCATTGAGCGATAGATGAAGCCACGCTCTCTCATTGAGCGATAGATGAAGCCACGCTCTCTCATTGAGGGATAGATGAAGCCACGCTCTCTCATTGAGGGATAGATGAAGCCACGCTCTCTCATTGAGGGATAGATGAAGCCACGCTCTCTCATTGAGGGATAGATGAAGCCACGCTCTCTCATTGAGGGATAGATGAAGCCACGCTCTCTCATTGAGGGATAGATGAAGCCACGCTCTCTCATTGAGGGATAGATGAAGCCACGCGCTCTCATTGAGGGATAGATGAAGCCACGCTCTCTCATTGAGGGATAGATGAAGCCACGCTCTCTCATTGAGGGATAGATGAAGCCACGCTCTCTCATTGAGGGATAGATGAAGCCACACGCTCTCATTGAGGGATAGATGAAGCCACGCTCTCTCATTGAGGGATAGATGAAGCCACACGCTCTCATTGAGGGATAGATGAAGCCACGCTCTCATTGAGCGATAGATGAAGCCACGCTCTCATTGAGCGATAGATGAAGCCACGTTCTCTCATTGAGGGATGGATGAAGCCACGCTCTCTCATTGAGGGATAGATGAAGCCACACTCTCTCATTGAGGGATAGATGAAGCCACACCCTCTCATTGAGGGATAGATGAAGCCACGCCCTCTCATTGAGGGATAGATGAAGCCACGCCCTCTCATTGAGGGATAGATGAAGCCACACTCTCTCACTCTCTCATTGAGGGATAGATGAAGCCACGCTCTCTCATTGAGGGATAGATGAAGCCACGCTCTCTCATTGAGGGATAGATGAAGCCACGCTCTCTCATTGAGGGATAGATGAAGCCACGCCCCCTCATTGAGGGATAGATGAAGCCACACTCTCTCATTGAGGGATAGATGAAGCCACGCCCTCTCATTGAGGGATAGATGAAGCCACACCCCCTCATTGAGGGATAGATGAAGCCACACTCTCTCATTGAGGGATAGATGAAGCCACACTCTCTCATTGAGGGATATATGAAGCCACGCCCCCTCATTGAGGGATAGATGAAGCCACGCCCCCTCATTGAGGGATAGATGAAGCCACGCTCTCTCATTGAGGGATAGATGAAGCCACGCCCCCTCATTGAGGGATAGATGAAGCCACGCCCCCTCATTGAGGGATAGATGAAGCCACGCTCTCTCATTGAGGGATAGATGAAGCCACACACTCTCATTGAGGGATAGATGAAGCCACGCCCCCTCATTGAGGGATAGATGAAGCCACACTCTCTCATTGAGGGATAGATGAAGCCACGCCCCCTCATTGAGGGATAGATGAAGCCACGCTCTCTCATTGAGGGATAGATGAAGCCACGCTCTCTCATTGAGGGATAGATGAAGCCACGCCCCCTCATTGAGGGATAGATGAAGCCACGCTCTCTCATTGAGGGATAGATGAAGCCACGCCCCCTCATTGAGGGATAGATGAAGCCACGCCCCCTCATTGAGGGATGGATCACGCCACGCTCTCTCATTGAGGGATAGATGAAGCCACGCCCTCTCATTGAGGTATGGATGAAGCCACGCCCTCTCATTGAGGGATAGATGAAGCCACGCCCTCTCATTGAGGGATGGATGAAGCCACGCTCTCTCATTGAGGGATGGATAGGAGATACATTGTAACAGTTACAATAGAAACACTTTGAATAGGGAAATGAATCATTTATTGCTGCAGATCTGCATGTTACACCTCAAAGAGGGACGAATAAGAACAATAAGGGACAGGGGGACATGGACTCCACAGAGGGACAAATAAGAACGACTGAAATCTGTAAACCTGTATTGGATATAGTCTATGTACTGTATGTATCTACCCTGTCTGTAACTACTACTTTGTAGAGCGCTACGGAAGATGATGGCGCTATATAAATAAACAATAATAATAATAAGAGGAACAGTCCCCCAAAATCAGGGACACCTGGGAGGTATGGCTTATGGCCTAAATAGAACTAAGACGATAGGAGAAAATTGAAACGTTAAGCAGATACAGTAAAAACATTGTAATTTTATGAATAATTCTATATTATTACTTATATTATTATTATTCTGTAGCGCATCTCAACCTTTCAGGTCACAGCATAAGGCGGGCAAAGGGCACCAATATGGCGGCCAGGCCTGTGGTACGCTCCAGCCGCTGGGGAAGCGAGGCGTGGAACGCAAGCAGGTCACGTGCTCGCCTCATCTATCCGCGTGCTCCAGCCGCTAGGGAAGCGAGGCGTGGAACACAAGCAGGTCACGTGCTCTCCTCTTTCCGCCCGCCCCAGCCGCTGGTTAGGCGAGGCGTGGAACGTTACCAGGTCACGTGCTCTCCTCCTCTTTCCGCTCGCTCCAGCGTGAGAGACGCTCTGCCTCTTGTTTTGCTGCGTGTCTATGGCTGTGGGCGGGTGACGTCATTGGCAGTCAGGCTGCAGAGTCACCGGAGGTTGTTGTGCTGTGGAGGAGCGGGAGCGGCCTGTGTATGGTGAGGTGACCCGGGGGGTAATACATGGGGTGTACTGTGTATATGGTGAGGTGACCCGGGGGGTAATACATGGGGGGTACTGTGTATGGTGAGGTGACCCGGGGGGTAATACATGGGGTGTACTGTGTATATGGTGAGGTGACCCGGGGGGTAATACATGGGGGGTACTGTGTATATGGTGAGGTGACCCGGGGGTACTGTGTATGGTGAGGTGACCCGGGGGGTAATACATGGGGTGTACTGTGTATATGGTGAGGTGACCCGGGGGTACTGTGTATGGTGAGGTGACCCGGGGGGGGGGTAATACATGGGGTGTACTGTGTATATGGTGAGGTGACCCGGGGGGTAATACATGGGGTGTACTGTGTATGGTGAGGTGACCCGGGGGGTAATACATGGGGGGTACTGTGTATGGTGAGGTGACCCGGGGGGGGGTAATACATGGGGTGTACTGTGTATATGGTGAGGTGACCCGGGGGGTAATACATGGGGGGTACTGTGTATATGGTGAGGTGACCCGGGGGGTAATACATGGGGGGTACTGTGTATGGTGAGGTGACCCGGGGGGGGTAATACATGGGGTGTACTGTGTATATGGTGAGGTGACCCGGGGGGTAATACATGGGGGGTACTGTGTATGGTGAGGTGACCCGGGGGGCGTAATACATGGGGTGTACTGTGTATATGGTGAGGTGACCCGGGGGGTAATACATGGGGGGTACTGTGTATGGTGAGGTGACCCGGGGGGTAATACATGGGGGGTACTGTGTATGGTGAGGTGACCCGGGGAGGTAATACATGGGGGGTACTGTGTATATGGTGAGGTGACCCGGGGGTAGTGAGGTGACCCGGGGGGGGGGGTAATACATGGGGTGTACTGTGTATATGGTGAGGTGACCCGGGGGGGGGGGTAATACATGGGGTGTACTGTGTATATGGTGAGGTGACCCGGGGGGTACTGTGTATGGTGACGTGCCCCGGGGGGTAATACATGGGGGGTACTGTGTATGGTGACGTGCCCCGGGGGGTAATACATGGGGTGTACTGTGTATGGTTAGGTGACCCGGGGCGTAATACATGGGGAGTACTGTGTATGGTGAGGTGTCCCGGGGGGTAATACATGGGGGGTACTGTGTATGGTGAGGTGTCCCGGGGGGTAATACATGGGGGGTACTGTGTATGGTGAGGTGACCCGGGGGGTAATACATGGGGGGTACTGTGTATGGTGAGGTGACCCGGGGGGGTAATACATGGGGGGTACTGTGTATGGTGAGGTGACCCGGGGGGTAATACATGGGGGGTACTGTGTATGGTGAGGCGACCCGGGGGGTAATACATGGGGGGTACTGTGTATGGTGAGGTGACCCGGGGGTAATACATGGGGTGTACTGTGTATATGGTGAGGTGACCCGGGGAGGTAATACATGGGGGGTACTGTGTATGGTGAGGTGACCCGGGGGGTAATACATGGGGGGTACTGTGTATGGTGAGGTGACCCGGGGGGGTAATACATGGGGGGTACTGTGTATGGTGAGGTGACCCGGGGGGTAATACATGGGGGGTACTGTGTATGGTGAGGTGACCCGGGGCGTAATACATGGGGGGTACTGTGTATGGTGAGGTGACCCGGGGGGTAATACATGGGGGGTACTGTGTATGGTGAGGTGACCCGGGGGGTAATACATGGGGTGTACTGTGTATGGTGAGGTGACCCGGGGGGTAATACATGGGGGTGGAACTAGATAATAGCACCCACCCGAGGGAGGCTAATGGAGGGCAGCATGTTATACGGGTGTCATGGTGACCTATGGGGGGTGATAATGGAGGGCAGCATGTTATACGGGTGTCATGGTGACATATGGGGGTGATAATGGAGGGCAGCGTGTTATACGGGTGTCATGGTGACATATGGGGGGTGATAATGGAGGGCAGCATGTTATACGGGTGTCATGGCGACCTATGGGGGGTGATAATGGAGGGCAGCATGTTATATGGTTGTCATGGTGACCTATGTGGGGTGATAATGGAGGGCAGCATGTTATACGGGTGTCATGGTGACCTATGGGGGGTGATAATGGAGGGCAGCATGTTATACGGGTGTCATGGTGACCTATGGGGTGTGATAATGGAGGGCAGCGTGTTATACGGGTGTCATGGCGACCTATGGGGTGTGATAATGGAGGGCAGCGTGTTATACGGGTGTCATGGCGACCTATGGGGGGTGATAATGGAGGGCAGCATGTTATACGGGTGTCATGGCGACCTATGGGGGGTGATAATGGAGGGCAGCATGTTATACGGGTGTCATGGCGACCTATGGGGTGTGATAATGGAGGGCAGCATGTTATACGGGTGTCATGGCGACCTATGGGGTGTGATAATGGAGGGCAGCATGTTATACGGGTGTCATGGCGACCTATGGGGTGTGATGATGGAGGGCAGGATGTTATACGGGTGTCATGGTGACCTATGGGGGTGATAATGGAGGGCAGCATGTTATACGGGTGTCATGGCGACCTATGGGGTGTAATAATGGAGGGCAGCATGTTATACGGGTGTCATGGTGACCTATGGGGTGTGATAATGGAGGGCAGCATGTTATACGGGTGTCATGGTGACCTATGGGGGTGATAATGGAGGGCAGCGTGTTATACGGGTGTCATGGTGACCTATGGGGTGTGATAATGGAGGGCAGCATGTTATACGGGTGTCATGGTGACCTATGGGGTGATAATGGAGGGCAGCGTGTTATACGGGTGTCATGGCGACCTATGGGGTGTAATAATGGAGGGCAGCATGTTATACGGGTGTCATGGCGACCTATGGGGGGTGATAATGGAGGGCAGCATGCTATACGGGTGTCATTGTGACCTATGGGGGTGATAATGGAGGGCAGCATGTTATACGGGTGTCATGGCGACCTATGGGGGGTGATAATGGAGGGCAGCATGTTATACGGGTGTCATGGCGACCTATGGGGGGTGATAATGGAGGGCAGCATGTTATACGGGTGTCATGGTGACTATGGGGGGTGATAATGGAGGGCAGCATGTTATACGGGTGTCATGGTGACCTATGGTGTGATAATGGAGGGCAGCGTGTTATACGGGTGTCATGGCGACCTATGGGGGGTGATAATGGAGGGCAGCATGTTATACGGGTGTCATGGTGACTATGGGGGGTGATAATGGAGGGCAGCGTGTTATACGGGTGTCATGGCGACCTATGGGGTGATAATGGAGGGCAGCATGTTATACGGGTGTCATGGCGACCTATGGGGGGTGATAATGGAGGGCAGCATGTTATACGGGTGTCATGGTGACCTATGGGGGGTGATAATGGAGGGCAGCATGCTATATGGTTGTCATGGTGACCTATGGTGTGATAATGGAGGGCAGCGTGTTATACGGGTGTCATGGCGACCTATGGGGGGGTGATAATGGAGGGCAGCGTGTTATACGGGTGTCATTGTGACCTATGGGGTGTGATAATGGAGGGCAGCGTGTTATACGGGTGTCATGGCGACCTATGGGGTGTGATGATGGAGGGCAGCATGCTATACGGGTGTCATTGTGACCTATGGGGGTGATAATGGAGGGCAGCATGTTATACGGGTGTCATTGTGACCTATGGGGTGTGATAATGGAGGGCAGCGTGTTATACGGGTGTCATGGCGACCTATGGGGGGTGATAATGGAGGGCAGCATGTTATACGGGTGTCATTGTGACCTATGGGGGGTGATAATGGAGGGCAGCATGTTATACGGGTGTCATGGTGACCTATGGGGGGGTGATAATGGAGGGCAGCGTGTTATACGGGTGTCATGGTGACCTATGGGGTGTGATAATGGAGGGCAGCGTGTTATACGGGTGTCATGGCGACCTATGGGGTGTGATAATGGAGGGCAGCATGTTATACGGGTGTCATGGTGACCTGGGGGGGGGTGATAATGGAGGGCAGCGTGTTATACGGGTGTCATGGTGACCTATGGGGGGTGATAATGGAGGGCAGCGTGTTATACGGGTGTCATGGTGACCTATGGGGTGTGATAATGGAGGGCAGCGTGTTATACGGGTGTCATGGTGACCTATGGGGTGTGATAATGGAGGGCAGCGTGTTATACGGGTGTCATGGTGACCTATGGGGGGTGATAATGGAGGGCAGCGTGTTATACGGGTGTCATGGTGACCTATGGGGGGTGATGATGGAGGGCAGCATGTTATACGGGTGTCATGGTGACCTATGGGGGGTGATAATGGAGGGCAGCGTGTTATACGGGTGTCATGGTGACCTATGGGGTGTGATAATGGAGGGCAGCGTGTTATACGGGTGTCATGGTGACCTATGGGGGGTGATAATGGAGGGCAGCATGTTATACGGGTGTCATTGTGACCTATGGGGTGTGATAATGGAGGGCAGCGTGTTATACGGGTGTCATGGTGACCTATGGGGTGTGATAATGGAGGGCAGCGTGTTATACGGGTGTCATGGTGACCTATGGGGTGTGATAATGGAGGGCAGCATGTTATATGGTTGTCATGGCGACCTATGGGGGGTGATAATGGAGGGCAGCATGTTATACGGGTGTCATTGTGACCTATGGGGGGTGATAATGGAGGGCAGCATGTTATACGGGTGTTATGGCGACCTATGGGGTGTGATAATGGAGGGCAGCATGTTATACGGGTGTCATTGTGACCTATGGGGGGTGATAATGGAGGGCAGCGTGTTATACGGGTGTCATTGTGACCTATGGGGGGTGATAATGGAGGGCAGCATGTTATACGGGTGTCATTGTGACCTATGGGGGGTGATAATGGAGGGCAGCATGTTATACGGGTGTCATGGTGACCTATGGGGGGTGATAATGGAGGGCAGCATGTTATACGGGTGTCATTGTGACCTATGGGGGGTGATAATGGAGGGCAGCATGTTATACGGGTGTCATGGCGACCTATGGGGGGTGATAATGGAGGGCAGCATGTTATACGGGTGTCATGGCGACCTATGGGGGGTGATAATGGAGGGCAGCATGTTATACGGGTGTCATGGCGACCTATGGGGGGTGATAATGGAGGGCAGCATGTTATACGGGTGTCATGGTGACCTATGGGGGGTGATAATGGAGGGCAGCGTGTTATACGGGTGTCATGGTGACCTATGGGGGGTGATAATGGAGGGCAGCATGTTATACGGGTGTCATGGCGACCTATGGGGTGTGATAATGGAGGGCAGCATGTTATACGGGTGTCATGGCGACGTATGGGGGGTGATGATGGAGGGCAGCATGTTATATGGTTGTCATGGTGACCTATGGGGGGTGATAATGGAGGGCAGCATGTTATATGGTTGTCATGGTGACCTATGGGGGGTGATAATGGAGGGCAGCATGTTATACGGGTGTCATGGTGACCTATGGGGGGTGATAATGGAGGGCAGCATGTTATACGGGTGTCATGGTGACCTATGGGGGGTGATGATGGAGGGCAGCATGCTATATGGTTGTCATGGTGACCTATGGGGGGTGATAATGGAGGGCAGCATGTTATACGGGTGTCATGGCCACCTATGGGGGGTGATAATGGAGGGCAGCGTGTTATACGGGTGTCATGGTGACCTATGGGGGGTGATAATGGAGGGCAGCGTGTTATACGGGTGTCATGGCGACCTATGGGGGGTGATAATGGAGGGCAGCGTGTTATACGGGTGTCATGGCGACCTATGGGGTGTGATAATGGAGGGCAGCATGTTATACGGGTGTCATGGTGACCTATGGGGGGTGATAATGGAGGGCAGCGTGTTATACGGGTGTCATGGTGACCTATGGGGGGTGATAATGGAGGGCAGCGTGTTATACGGGTGTCATGGTGACCTATGGGGGGTGATAATGGAGGGCAGCGTGTTATACGGGTGTCATGGCGACCTATGGGGTGTAATAATGGAGGGCAGCATGTTATACGGGTGTCATGGCGACCTATGGGGGGTGATAATGGAGGGCAGCATGCTATATGGTTGTCATGGCGACCTATGGGGGTGATAATGGAGGGCAGCGTGTTATATGGTTGTCATGGCGACCTGTGGGGGGTGATAATGGAGGGCAGCGTGTTATACGGGTGTCATGGCGACCTATGGGGGGTGATAATGGAGGGCAGCGTGTTATATGGTTGTCATGGCGACCTGTGGGGGGTGATAATGGAGGGCAGCGTGTTATACGGGTGTTATGGCGACCTATGGGGGTGATAATGGAGGGCAGCATGCTATATGGTTGTCATGGCGACCTATGGGGGTGATAATGGAGGGCAGCGTGTTATATGGTTGTCATGGCGACCTATGGGGGGTGATAATGGAGGGCAGCATGTTATACAGGTGTCATGGTGACATATGGGGGGTGATGATGGAGGGCAGCATGCTATATGGTTGTCATGGTGACCTATGGGGGGTGATGATGGAGGGCAGCATGTTATACGGGTGTCATGGCGACCTATGGGGGGTGATGATGGAGGGCAGCGTGTTATACGGGTGTCATGGCGACCTATGGGGGGTGATAATGGAGGGGCAGCATGTTATACGGGTGTCATGGCGACCTATGGGGGGTGATAATGGAGGGCAGCATGTTATACGGGTGTCATGGTGACCTATGGGGTGTAATAATGGAGGGCAGCATGTTATACGGGTGTCATGGCGACCTATGGGGGGTGATAATGGAGGGCAGCATGTTATACGGGTGTCATGGTGACCTATGGGGGGTGATAATGGAGGGCAGCATGTTATACGGGTGTCATGGCCACCTATGGGGGGTGATAATGGAGGGCAGCATGTTATACGGTGTCATGGTGACCTATGGGGGGTGATAATGGAGGGCAGCATGTTATACGGGTGTCATGGTGACCTGGGGGGGGTGATAATGGAGGGCAGCATGTTATACGGGTGTCATGGCCACCTATGGGGGGGTGATAATGGAGGGCAGCATGTTATACGGGTGTCATGGCCACCTATGGGGGGGTGATAATGGAGGGCAGCATGTTATACGGGTGTCATGGTGACATATGGGGGTGATAATGGAGGGCAGCGTGTTATACGGGTGTCATGGCGACGTATGGGGGGTGATAATGGAGGGCAGCATGTTATACGGGTGTCATGGTGACCTATGGGGGGTGATAATGGAGGGCAGCATGTTATACGGGTGTCATGGCCACCTATGGGGGGTGATAATGGAGGGCAGCATGTTATACGGGTGTCATGGCGCCTATGGGGGTGATAATGGAGGGCAGCATGTTATACGGGTGTCATGGTGACCTATGGGGGGTGATAATGGAGGGCAGCATATTATACGGGTGTCATGGCGACCTATGGGGGGTGATAATGGAGGGCAGCATGTTATACGGGTGTCATGGTGACATATGGGGGTGATAATGGAGGGCAGCGTGTTATACGGGTGTCATGGCGACCTATGGGGTGTGATAATGGAGGGCAGCATGTTATACGGGTGTCATGGCGACCTATGGGGGGTGATAATGGAGGGCAGCATGTTATACGGGTGTCATGGTGACATATGGGGGGTGATAATGGAGGGCAGCATGTTATACGGGTGTCATGGTGACCTATGGGGGGTGATAATGGAGGGCAGCATGTTATACGGGTGTCATGGTGACATATGGGGGGTGATAATGGCGGGCAGCATGTTATACGGGTGTCATGGCGACCTATGGGGGGTGATAATGGAGGGCAGCATGTTATACGGGTGTCATGGTGACCTATGGGGTGTAATAATGGAGGGCAGCATGCTATATGGTTGTCATGGCGACCTATGGGGTGTAATAATGGAGGGCAGCATGCTATATGGTTGTCATGGTGACTTATGGGGTGATAATGGAGGGCAGCATGTTATATGGGTGTCATGGTGACCTATGGGGTGTAATAATGGAGGGCAGCATGTTATACGGGTGTCATGGCGACCTATGGGGGTGATAATGGAGGGCAGCATGCTATATGGTTGTCATGGTGACCTATGGGGGGTGATAATGGAGGGCAGCATGCTATATGGTTGTCATGGCGACCTATGGGGTGTAATAATGGAGGGCAGCATGTTATATGGGTGTCATGGTGACCTATGGGGTGTAATAATGGAGGGCAGCATGTTATACGGGTGTCATGGCGACCTATGTGGGGTGATAATGGAGGGCAGCGTGTTATACGGGTGTCATGGCCACCTATGGGGGGTGATAATGGAGGGCAGCATGTTATACGGGTGTCATGGTGACCTATGGGGGTGATAATGGAGGGCAGCATGTTATACGGGTGTCATGGCGACCTATGGGGGTGATAATGGAGGGCAGCATGTTATACGGGTGTCATGGTGACCTATGGGGGGTGATAATGGAGGGCAGCATGTTATACGGGTGTCATGGTGACCTATGGGGGGTGATAATGGAGGGCAGCATGCTATATAGTTGTCATGGTGACCTATGGGGGGTGATAATGGAGGGCAGCATGTTATACGGGTGTCATGGTGACCTATGGGGTGTGATAATGGAGGGCAGCATGTTATACGGGTGTCATGGCGACCTATGGGGTGTGATAATGGAGGGCAGCGTGTTATACGGGTGTCATGGCGACCTATGGGGTGTAATAATGGAGGGCAGCATGCTATATGGTTGTCATGGCGACCTATGGGGTGTAATAATGGAGGGCAGCATGTTATACGGGTGTCATGGTGACCTATGGGGTGATAATGGAGGGCAGCATGTTATATGGTTGTCATGGCGACCTATGGGGTGTAATAATGGAGGGCAGCATGCTATATGGTTGTCATGGCGACCTATGGGGTGTAATAATGGAGGGCAGCATGCTATATGGTTGTCATGGCGACCTATGGGGTGTAATAATGGAGGGCAGCATGCTATATGGTTGTCATGGCGACCTATGGGGTGTAATAATGGAGGGCAGCATGCTATATGGTTGTCATGGCGACCTATGGGGTGTAATAATGGAGGGCAGCATGCTATATGGTTGTCATGGCGACCTATGGGGTGTAATAATGGAGGGCAGCATGCTATATGGTTGTCATGGCGACCTATGGGGTGTAATAATGGAGGGCAGCATGCTATATGGTTGTCATGGCGACCTATGGGGTGTAATAATGGAGGGCAGCGTGTTATACGGGTGTCATGGCGACCTATGGGGGTGATATAATGGAGGGCAGCATGCTATATGGTTGTCATGGCGACCTATGGGGGTGATAATGGAGGGCAGCATGCTATATGGTTGTCATGGCGACCTATGGGGGTGATAATGGAGGGCAGCATGTTATACGGGTGTCATGGTGACCTATGGGGGTGATAATGGAGGGCAGCATGCTATATGGGTGTCATGGTGACCTATGGGGTGTAATAATGGAGGGCAGCATGTTATACGGGTGTCATGGCGACCTATGGGGGTGATAATGGAGGGCAGCATGCTATATGGTTGTCATGGTGACCTATGGGGGTGATAATGGAGGGCAGCATGCTATATGGTTGTCATGGTGACCTATGGGGGTGATAATGGCGGGCAGCGTGTTATACGGGTGTCATGGCCACCTATGGGGGGTGATAATGGAGGGCAGCATGTTATACGGGTGTCATGGTGACCTATGGGGGTGATAATGGAGGGCAGCATGTTATACGGGTGTCATGGCCACCTATGGGGGGGTGATAATGGAGGGCAGCATGTTATACGGGTGTCATGGCGACCTATGGGGGTGATAATGGAGGGCAGCATGTTATACGGGTGTCATGGTGACCTATGGGGGGTGATAATGGAGGGCAGTATGTTATACGGGTGTCATGGTGACCTATGGGGTGTGATAATGGAGGGCAGCATGTTATACGGGTGTCATGGCGACCTATGGGGTGTGATAATGGAGGGCAGCATGTTATACGGGTGTCATGGCGACCTATGGGGTGTGATAATGGAGGGCAGCATGTTATACGGGTGTCATGGTGACCTATGGGGGTGATAATGGAGGGGCAGCATGTTATACGGGTGTCATGGTGACCTATGGGGGTGATAATGGAGGGCAGCATGTTATACGGGTGTCATGGTGACCTATGTGGGGTGATAATGGAGGGCAGCATGCTATATGGTTGTCATGGCGACCTATGGGGGGTGATAATGGAGGGCAGGATGTTATACGGGTGTCATGGTGACCTATGGGGTGATAATGGAGGGCAGCATGTTATATGGTTGTCATGGCGACCTATGGGTGTAATAATGGAGGGCAGCATGCTATATGGTTGTCATGGCGACCTATGGGGTGTAATAATGGAGGGCAGCATGCTATATGGTTGTCATGGCGACCTATGGGGTGTAATAATGGAGGGCAGCATGCTATATGGTTGTCATGGCGACCTATGGGGTGTAATAATGGAGGGCAGCATGCTATATGGTTGTCATGGCGACCTATGGGGTGTAATAATGGAGGGCAGCGTGTTATAACGGGTGTCATGGCGACCTATGGGGGTGATATAATGGAGGGCAGCATGCTATATGGTTGTCATGGCGACCTATGGGGGTGATAATGGAGGGCAGCAGGGTATATGGTTGTCATGGCGACCTATGGGGGGTGATAATGAGGACGACAGGGATTTGGGGTCCAATTTGCCAATAACTGGAGAAATAAAGCGGAACAAAACACACCCAGGCCGGCCCTGGAATCTAAAAGATTCCGGGGTTTGCCACTGGCTGAATGGGATGCCCTGGGTAGAAGGCTAACGGCCAACCCTGGTATCTTTTAGCTTCCAGCACACGTGGTTTTTGTTCCACTTTAGGGTGGAGCTAAACCTATGGCTGACGGCCCTGGAATCTTCTAGAATCCCTCCCTCTGCATTCGTGGTCACACTCCCTGCTAGAGGGAAGCTGGGGATGCCGCCGTCAGTGCGCTCAGAGCCGCTGGCCTTAGATGATGGTTTCTACGACGTGATGTCAGTGGCTCTGAGCCTGCTGATTGGACGAGAGCCCGCACATGCTCCGACTGGGTGATTATTGATTGTTGATTATTATTTTGTGTGATCTGGGGGGTGTCGCACCGAGGGGCATCCCTGATCGGGGGACCAAATCCCGGGATAGTCAGAATGCTGGGTCTTGGTCCACTTTAAATAGGGAACTTTAATGGCAATACTAGCGCTGGGATTCTAGATGTATCCCCTGAGATGAGCCGCACTCAAATATCAAATGAAATACTTTATATCATTGAAAAATCTATAAACAAATAAGAAAAAAACATATATATACAATCAACAATGAAAAAAGGGACTATATACAAATTGATAAATGATACGGTATTAATATCAATAATGTGCCGCCAATTCATGGAGAAGAGGAAAAAACAATACTTTTATTATTTTATTACTTTTAATATTTATATATTTATTATATTTAACTCATCTGCACAATACACATTGTGAATTAATACTTATTAAATATTACATTAATTATAATATATACATATAAAAAAATTATTTTCCATGAATTGGTGACACATTATTGATATTATTACCGTATAATTTATCACTTTGTGTTTATAGTCCCTTTTTTTTTTTTTTTTTGGTCCCCCCTCCAACCAGTGTTGCTTGTATATATGTTTTTAATTGTGTCGCCAATTCATGGAGAAGAGAAGGGGAAAAAAAGAATTTTTGTTATATGTATATATTATAATTAATGTAATATCTAATAAGTATTATAGTAATAAAATAATAAAAGTAATTTTTATTTCTCTTCTCCATGAATTGGTGACACATTATTGATATTAATACCGTATAATTTATCAGTTTTATAGTCCCTTTTTTTTTTTTTTTTGGACGCTGTATTTGTTTATAGATTTTTCAATAATATATGTGATTTGATATTTGTGCAGCTCATTTTAGGGGATTATCTTTGGGACACATCTATAATCCCAGCGCTAGTATTGCCATTTAAGTTGTTTTATCCCATGAGCCTGCAGCTTTATTGAATACTCTTGGCTGTGCACATACATTTAGTTTTGCTCCACTTTAAATGAGGAGTGCGCATGCTGCGGGGGGGGGGGGGGATGCAGGCGCGCATGCTGCGGGGGGATGCAGGCGCGCATGCTGCGGGGGGGGGGGGGGATGCAGGCGCGCATGCTGCGGGGGGGGGGGGGGATGCAGGCGCGCATGCTGCGGGGGGGGGGGGGGGGGATGCAGGCGCGCATGCTGCCCGTTGTAAAACAATAAGGGCCGCCCACTGAATAATGTAGTTGCAGCAGGCGTCTCTCATTGGGCGAGAGCCCGCACATGCTCCCTAAGAGCGTGGGAAAGGTGGTTGGATTGTGATTTTTACAGGGTTTCACACAGCAGGACATCACTATTCCGGGGGCCCCAGGAAAAAGCCCATCTAAAAGATTCCAGGGCTGGCTGCTTCTGGGTTTTGAAGTTTCATGCTGGCAGATACGGGTCTGTGTGCGGTAGAAGCACCTTTACTGGGATATCCCACCTAATGCCTTGGGGTAACATAACTTTGCCCCTGGGGCACCCCGATTGGGGATGGCCCACTGTGTGAAACCCCCCAGGTTGCCATAAACAAACTCACCTCTTCCCGGTCCTACGGCGCATGTGCAGCCTCTCGTCCAATCAGTGCACTCAGATCCGCTTCCACCCCTTCCTCGTGTAAAGTGAACAGATCTGAGCGCGCTGGCGGCCGCATCCCCCGCTTCCCTCTAACAGGGCGTGTACCCACACCGGCCAATCACAAATGCCTGGCCCTGCTGGAGGGAGAGCGGGGATGTGGGCGGGGCTCGCTCATGCACCGTTGGACCAGGAACAAAGGTGAGTGTATGGGGTGACCTGGGTGGTTTCACACAGCGGGGCATCCCAAATCTGGATGCCCCGTGGGGAGGGAATTGTTCGGCCTGGGTATCTTATAGATTCCTGGATCAATCTCTGTGGGTTTTGTTCCCCTTTAAAAAGGGATTCAGTCATTTGACTGTAGTTCCGCTTGAAGTTAAACACAGGTTGGCATTATTTGCTGCTGGGAGTCACATGATCACCCAGATCCCCTTGTGTGTCGCCCCCTATCTCTTGCCTCCCTGTTACATAACCTTACACTTACCTACCCTGAGCCCCGCCCACATTGTCTGAGTCATCGCTGCTCTATGATGTCTGGGTGTCCGGGACCCCTCCCCCCCCCCCCGCCTCCAGTGTCCGGGACCCCCCCCCCCCCGCCTCCAGTGTCCCGGGACCCCCCCCCCCCCCCGCCTCCAGTGTCCGGGGACCCTCCCCCCCCCCCCCGCCTCCAGTGTCCGGGACCCTCCCCCCCCCCGCCTCCAGTGTCCGGGACCCTCCCCCCCCCCCGCCTCCAGTGTCCGGGACCCTCCCCCCCCCCCGCCTCCAGTGTCCGGGACCCTCCCCCCCCCCCCCGCCTCCAGTGTCCGGGACCCTCCCCCCCCCCCGCCTCCAGTGTCCGGGACCCTCCCCCCCCCCCGCCTCCAGTGTCCGGGACCCTCCCCCCCCCCGCCTCCAGTGTCCGGGACCCTCCCCCCGCCCCCCGCCTCCAGTGTCCGGGACCCTCCCCCCCCCCGCCTCCAGTGTCCGGGACCCTCCCCCCCCCCCGCCTCCAGTGTCCGGGACCCTCCCCCCGCCTCCAGTGTCCGGGACCCTCCCCCCGCCTCCAGTGTCCGGGACCCTCCCCCCGCCTCCAGTGTCCGGGACCCCTCCCCCCGCCTCCAGTGTCCGGGACCCTCCCCCCGCCTCCAGTGTCCGGGACCCTCCCCCCGCCTCCAGTGTCCGGACCCTCCCCCCCGCCTCCAGTGTCCGGGACCCTCCCCCCCGCCTCCAGTGTCCGGGACCCTCCCCCCCGCCTCCAGTGTCCGGGACCCTCCCCCCCGCCTCCAGTGTCCGGGACCCTCCCCCCGCCTCCAGTGTCCGGGAAACCTCCCCCCCCCCCCCTCGCCTCCAGTGTCCGGGAAACCTCCCCCCCCCCCCCCTCGCCTCCAGTGTCCGGGAAACCTCCCCCCCCCCCCCCTCGCCTCCAGTGTCCGGGAAACCTCCCCCCCCCCCCCCTCGCCTCCAGTGTCCGGGAAACCTCCCCCCCCCCCCTCGCCTCCAGTGTCCGGGAAACCTCCCCCCCCCCCCCTCGCCTCCAGTGTCCGGGAAACCTCCCCCCCCCCCTCGCCTCCAGTGTCCGGGACCCTCCCCCCCCCCTCGCCTCCAGTGTCCGGGAACCCTCCCCCCCCCTCGCCTCCAGTGTCCGGAACCCTCCCCCCCCCCTCGCCTCCAGTGTCCGGGGCCCCCCCCCCGCCTCGCCTCCAGTGTCCGGGGCCCCCCCCGCCTCGCCTCCAGTGTCCGGGCCCCCCCCCGCCTCGCCTCCAGTGTCCGGGACCCCCCCCCCTTTAAAGTGGACCAAAACTCAGGATTTTTACTATCCTTGGTTTAGGACAGTATTGGGGACCCACTATCCCCCTCTAGTGGTCGGGGACCCACTATCCCCCCTCTAGTGGTCGGGGACCCACTATCCCCCCTCTAGTGGTCGGGGACCCACTATCCCCCCTCTAGTGGTCGGGGACCCACTATCCCCCCCTAGTGGTCGGGGACCCACTATCCCCCCCTAGTGGTC
>JAQIHN010000597.1:0-48873 GCA_027917425.1 Gastrophryne carolinensis
ATGGGATGTTACAGAATGGGATGCCCCACAGCAGACCTGAGATCAGTATATATGCACAGTAAAAGTGTCTAAGCAGGCTCAAACAGGCCAAATTACTTTAAATAAGTGTGCAGCTTAGAGTAAATACAGAGGCTAATGGGATGTTACAGAATGGGATGCCCCACAGCAGACCTGAGATCAGTATATATGCACAGTAAAAGTGTCTAAGCAGGCTCAAACAGGCCAAATTACTTTAAATAAGTGTGCAGCTTAGAGTAAATACAGAGGCTAGTGGGATGTTACAGAATGGGATGCCCCACAGCAGACCTGAGATCAGTATATATGCACAGCAACAGTGTCTAAGCAGGCTCCAACAGGCCAAATTACTTTAAATAAGTGTGCAGCTTAGAGTAAATACAGAGGCTAATGGGATGTTACAGAATGGGCTGCCCCACAGCAGACCTGAGATCAGTATATATGCACAGCAACAGTGGATAAGCAGGCTCAAACAGGCCAAATTACTTTAAATAAGTGTGCAGCTTAGAGGAGATACAGAGGCTAATGTTATGTTACAGAATGGGATGCCCCCACAGCAGACCTGAGATCAGTATATATGCACAGTAAAAGTGTCTAAGCAGGCTCAAACAGGCCAAATTACTTTAAATAAGTGTGCAGCTTAGAGTAAATACAGAGGGTAATGGGATGTTACAGAATGGGATGCCCCACAGCAGACCTGAGATCAGTATATATGCACAGCAACAGTGGATAAGCAGGCTCCAACAGGCCAAATTACTTTAAATAAGTGTGCAGCTTAGAGGAGATACAGAGGCTAATGGTATGTTACAGAATGGGATGCCCCACAGCAGACCTGAGATCAGTATATATGCACAGCAACAGTGGATAAGCAGGCTCAAACAGGCCAAATTACTTTAAATAAGTGTGCAGCTTAGAGGAGATACAGAGGCTAATTGTATGTTACAGAATGGGATGCCCCCACTGCAGACCTGAGATCAGTATATATGCACAGCAACACTGGATAAGCAGGCTCCAACAGGCCTAATTACTTTAAATAAGTGTGCAGCTTAGAGTAAATACAGAGGCTAATGGGATGTTACAGAATGGGATGCCCCAGAGCAGACCTGAGATCAGTATATATACACAGCAACAGTGGATAAGCAGGCTCCAACAGGCCAAATTACTTTAAATAAGTGTGCAGCTTAGAGTAAATACAGAGGCTAATGGGATGTTACAGAATGGGATGCCCCACAGCAGACCTGAGATCAGTATATATGCACAGCAACAGTGGATAAGCAGGCTCCAACAGGCCAAATTACTTTTAATAAGTGTGCAGCTTAGAGGGGATACAGAGGCTAATGGTATGTTACAGAATGGGATGCCCCCACAGCAGACCTGAGATCAGTATATATGCACAGTAAAAGTGTCTAAGCAGGCTCAAACAGGCCAAATTACTTTAAATAAGTGTGCAGCTTAGAGTAAATACAAAGGCTAATGGGATGTTACAGAATGGGATGCCCCACAGCAGAACTTAGATCAGTATATATGCACAGCAACAGTGGATAAGCAGGCTCAAACAGGCCAAATTACTTTAAATAAGTGTGCAGCTTAGAGGAGATACAGAGGCTAATGGTATGTTACAGAATGGGATGCCCCCACAGCAGACCTGAGATCAGTATATATGCACAGTAAAAGTGTCTAAGCAGGCTCAAACAGGCCAAATTACTTTAAATACGTGTGCAGCTTAAAGGAGATACAGAGGCTAATGGGATGTTACAGAATGGGATGCCCCCACAGCAGACCTGAGATCAGTATATATGCACAGCAACAGTGGATAAGCAGGCTCAAACAGGCCAAATTACTTTAAATAAGTGTGCAGCTTAGAGTAAATACAGAGGCTAATGGGATGTTACAGAATGGGATGCCCCCACAGCAGACCTGAGATCAGTATATATGCACGGCAACAGTGGATAAGCAGGCTCAAACAGGCCAAATTACTTTAAATAAGTGTGCAGCTTAGAGGAGATACAGAGGCTAATGGTATGTTACAGAATGGGATGCCCCCACAGCAGACCTGAGATCAGTATATATGCACAGTAGAAGTGTCTAAGCAGGCTCCAACAGGCCAAATTACTTTAAATAAGTGTGCAGCTTAGAGGAGATACAGAGGCCAATGGTATGTTACAGAATGGGATGCCCCCACAGCAGACCTGAGATCAGTATATATGCACAGTAAAAGTATCTAAGCAGGCTCAAACAGGCCAAATAACTTTAAATAACTGTGCAGCTTAGAGGAGATACAGAGGCTAATGGTATGTTACAGAATGGGATGCCCCCACAGCAGACCTGAGATCAGTATATATGCACAGCAACAGTGGATAAGCAGGCTCCAACAGGCCAAATTACTTTAAATAAGTGTGCAGCTTAGAGTAAATACAGAGGCTAATGGGATGTTACAGAATGGGATGCCCCACAGCAGACCTGAGATCAGTATATATGCATAGCAACAGTGGATAAGCAGGCTCCAACAGGCCAAATTACTTTAAATAAGTGTGCAGCTTAGAGGAGATACAGAGGCTAATGGTATGTTACAGAATGGGATGCCCCCACAGCAGACCTGAGATCAGTATATATTCACAGTAAAAGTGTCTAAGCAGGCTCAAACAGGCCAAATTACTTTAAATAAGTGTGCAGCTTAGAGTAAATACAGAGGCTAATGGGATGTTACAGAATGGGATGCCCCACAGCAGACCTGAGATCAGTATATATGCACAGTAAAAGTGTCTAAGCAGGCTCAAACAGGCCAAATTACTTTAAATAAGTGTGCAGCTTAGAGTAAATACAGAGGCTAATGGGATGTTACAGAATGGGATGCCCCACAGCAGACCTGAGATCAGTATATATGCACGGCAACAGTGGATAAGCAGGCTCAAACAGGCCAAATTACTTTAAATAAGTGTGCAGCTTAGAGGAGATACAGAGGCTAATGGTATATTACAGAATGGGATGCCCCCACAGCAGACCTGAGATCAGTATATATGCACAGTAAAAGTGTCTAAGCAGGCTCAAACAGGCCAAATTACTTTAAATAAGTGTGCAGCTTAGAGTAAATACAGAGGCTAATGGGATGTTACAGAATGGGATGCCCCACAGCAGACCTGAGATCAGTATATATGCACAGCAACAGTGGATAAGCAGGCTCCAACAGGCCAAATTACTTTAAATAAGTGTGCAGCTTAGAGTAAATACAGAGGCTAATGGGATGTTACAGAATGGGATGCCCCCACAGCAGACCTGAGATCAGTATATATGCACAGCAACAGTGGATAAGCAGGCTCCAACAGGCCAAATTACTTTAAATAAGTGTGCAGCTTAGAGTAAATACAGAGGCTAATGGGATGTTACAGAATGGGATGCCCCACAGCAGACCTGAGATCAGTATATATGCACAGCAACAGTGGATAAGCAGGCTCCAACAGGCCAAATTACTTTAAATAAGTGTGTGGCTTAGAGGAGATACAGAGGCTAATGTTATGTTACAGAATGGGATGCCCCCACAGCAGACCTGAGATCAGTATATATTCACAGTAAAAGTGTCTAAGCAGGCTCAAACAGGCCAAATTACTTTAAATAAGTGTGCAGCTTAGAGTAAATACAGAGGCTAATGGGATGTTACAGAATGGGATGCCCCACAGCAGACCTGAGATCAGTATATATGCACAGTAAAAGTGTCTAAGCAGGCTCAAACATGCCAAATTACTTTAAATAAGTGTGCAGCTTAGAGTAAATACAGAGGCTAATGGGATGTTACAGAATGGGATGCCCCACAGCAGACCTGAGATCAGTATATATGCACAGCAACAGTGGATAAGCAGGCTCAAACAGGCCAAATTACTTTAAATAAGTGTGCAGCTTAGAGGAGATACAGAGGCTAATGTTATGTTACAGAATGGGATGCCCCCACAGCAGACCTGAGATCAGTATATATTCACAGTAAAAGTGTCTAAGCAGGCTCAAACAGGCCAAATTACTTTAAATAAGTGTGCAGCTTAGAGTAAATACAGAGGCTAATGGGATGTTACAGAATGGGATGCCCCACAGCAGACCTGAGATCAGTATATATGCACAGTAAAAGTGTCTAAGCAGGCTCAAACAGGCCAAATTACTTTAAATAAATGTGCAGCTTAGAGTAAATACAGAGGCTAATGGGATGTTACAGAATGGGATGCCCCACAGCAGACCTGAGATCAGTATATATGCACAGCAACAGTGTCTAAGCAGGCTCCAACAGGCCAAATTACTTTAAATAAGTGTGCAGCTTAGAGTAAATACAGAGGCTAATGGGATGTTACAGAATGGGATGCCCCACAGCAGACCTGAGATCAGTATATATGCACAGCAACAGTGGATAAGCAGGCTCCAACAGGCCAAATTACTTTAAATAAGTGTGCAGCTTAGAGTAAATACAGAGGCTAATGGGATGTTACAGAATGGGATGCCCCACAGCAGACCTGAGATCAGTATATATGCACAGTAAAAGTGTCTAAGCAGGCTCAAACAGGCCAAATTACTTTAAATAAGTGTGCAGCTTAGAGTAAATACAGAGGCTAATGGGATGTTACAGAATGGGATGCCCCACAGCAGACCTGAGATCAGTATATATGCACAGCAACAGTGGATAAGCAGGCTCAAACAGGCCAAATTACTTTAAATAAGTGTGCAGCTTAGAGTAAATACAGAGGCTAATGGGATGTTACAGAATGGGATGCCCCACAGCAGACCTGAGATCAGTATATATGCACAGCAACAGTGGATAAGCAGGCTCCAACAGGCCAAATTACTTTAAATAAGTGTGCAGCTTAGAGTAAATACAGAGGCTAATGAGATTTTACAAAATGGTAATGTTCCCACAGCAGACTTGAGATCAGTTCAGTATATATGCACAACATCAACAGTGTATAAGCAGCCTGAAACAGCTAACAAAGCCAGTCAGCCAGCCAGTAACACTCAGGCTGGATGAAAAAAAAAATCTCCCTGTGACTGCCTCCGGTTTTTCCTAACTTTCCCTGCTTCTCGCTGACTTCCTGCCTGTCTCCTGCCTGTCTCCTGCCTGTCCCTGGCTCTCTAACTGTCTCTCCCTGACTACAGCAGTGTCCTGTCTCTCACGAATGCAATAGAGAAATGAGGAAAAGCAAGATGTCCGCCGCCTTAAATAGCGCTGTGACGTCACCGGGCTTGCTGGCTGCTGATAGGCTGCATGTGACTGCCCCAGTATGCACTGGAGTGGGGTAGATGTCTGGACATGTCCCGTCCGCCATCTTAGAATGCCTGTAATGTAAATGAATGGATGTTAAAGGAAAACTTCGAGCGATCGAAGCACGGGGAAATTCGGATTCGATACGAATCAAATTTTTCATTAAATTCGGATCGAATCTGGGTTCGTCCGGATCTGATTCGCTCATCCCAAATTCCAAACACTAGCATAAATATTTCAAGACTACCTGTCTACTTACTGGTTGCATTTTGTAATCAATGTCACTTTTCCACAATCAAAGGAGCCAGCCTCTGTATGTGAGGAGGGGGCATCCCAAACACTAGCATAAATATTTCAAGAGTACCTGTCTACTAACTGGTTGCATTTTGTAATCAACGTCCCTTTACCACTATAAAAGCCGACATCTGGAGCTGTAACTACAGTCAGGGACAATACATGTCCTTTACGGCCCACTGGGTGAATGTGGTTCCTGCACAGCAACTTGGACAGGTCACACCACTTCGGCCTCCACACTCCCAGGCCGTTTTGCCTGTCACAGTGTGCGACTCCACTTCCTCATCTTCTGCCGTCTCCTCAGCCTCCCTTGTGCGGTCAAATCTCAATGCCCCTTCAGCCTACCATGTGTGCAGGGCATGGCTGTGTCACGCTGTGCTTCACATGGTTTCCCTTGGCGAACAGAGTCACACAGGGGAGGAGCTCCTGAAATTCATTCATCAAGAAATCAAAACATGGCTTACTCCACGAAAATTGGAAATGGGTACCATGGTGACTGACAATGGGAGTAACATCTTGTCTGCACTGCGACAAGGGAGCCTGAGCCATGCGCCCTGTATGGCACTCGTGTTCAACCTAGTTGTCAAGCGTTTTCTGAAGTCTTCCCCATCTGCAAGACATCCTAACAACAGGAAGGAAACTTTGTATGCACTTCAGCCACTCCTACACCCCCAAGCACACCCTTCTTGAGCTACAGCATCAGAACGGTATCCCCCAACATAGTCTGATTTGCGATGTTCCAACCCGTTGGAATTCCACCCTACATATGTTAGATCGACTATACGAACAGAGAAAAGCCATCTATGATTTCTTGATGATCCAAGCAGATAGGGGGACTCCCCTGTGTAACTTTAATGTGAACCAGTGGCAGCTCATACGTGACACCTGCCGTTTGCTCAGGCCCTTTGAGGAAGCCACTTTATTTGTCAGTCACCAGGATTACGGCATGAACGACGTGATTCCGCTGCTTCATGTAATACAACAAATGTTGGAAACCATGGCTGGTCAGGGCACTGGAGACATGGCGCATACATTTGACAGCCACATAAACCCCGTGGGGGCAGAGGAGGAGAAGGAGCAGCACAGTGAAGCACAGTTTAGTTTTGTCGAAATGGGGGGTATATCTAGTCATCTGAAAGGAGAGTAGGAGCAGGAGCAGCCAGAGGAGCTAGAGGGTTGTGAGGAAGGCGAGACAGAGGACCCAGACACACCGTGGCAGTATGCAGTGGAGATAGAGACAGGTAGTCCCTCCGAGTCACCCCTGAGCACTGGGCATCCTATATTGCCAATTTTCATAGTATCTATTACAGAGAAGAAGTTCTTCAGCTGATTTCATCTAACTAGACCACAGTTTTAAAAGTGTTTTTGTGTCTGCTTTAAAAACCCCGGAGCACTGGGCATCCCATATTGCCAATTTTCATAGTATCTGTTACAGAGAAGCAGTTCTTCAGCTGATTTCATATAACTAGACCACAGTTTTAAAAGTGTTTTTGTGTCTGTTTTAAAAACCATTGAGCACTGGGCATCCCATATTGCCAATTTTCATAGTATCTGTTATAGAGAAGCAGTTCCTCAGTTTATTTACCTTCTGCTTTCAAAGTAAACACATTTTTTAAAGTGCCTGTTGCGCATTCCAAATACATAAAAATGTCAGGCAGATAAGTGCCAGGATGTTCACAGGGGAGTGGCAGAGGCCTAGATTCAGCAGACAGAGGTCGCAGCAGACTAGGGGCAAGTGGCAGCAGGAGTCGCGGTGAGAGACCTGATCTGCCAGTATCTGCTACTGGTCGTGTCTCCACCAGTAACGCATCTGCCGTCGCAGATTGGTTAACGCGGTCATCCACATCATCACAAGTTACATCTGACACCCCCAGTCTACAGTCGGTAGGTTCCTCTGACACAACCCTGAGTTGGCATGGCCCGGGAGCAGTCCCTAGCCTCCCATTGCCTCTGTCCTACGCCGTTCTCCCCCATCGACGTATCCTAGGCTTTGGGTTCAGCTCCACTCTTTAGTGAGGACGATCAGATAGAGGACAGTCAGCAGCTACTGCCCAGCCAAGAAATGGAGGTGGCATCTTTCGCTAGGCAAAATAGTGATGTGGAGAGTGTCGTGGGAGGGGGTGTGGCGAGTGTTCCAGCTCCTGCACCAGACACTGTTGAGGAAACCGAGAACATCAGTGACGTGCAGACACAACTCGATGATGATGATGAAGCCGATCGCACTTGGGAGCCGGGTGCAGAAGGGTCTTCATCATCATCATCAGGAGAAGAGGGGCGCAGGTTGCCCCGGAGTCAGCAGCTGAGGCAGCAAGGTGTTAAAGGCATGGTTGGTAGTCAGCATGGAGGCAGAATTGTAAAGTCTGGAGCCAAACGGGGCCGGGGTAGGTCACTTGCTGCGCGGCCTTCTCGGGAAGTAGTGGAGCAGGAGTTCCTGGAGTTGGCGGCAGTAGCAGTGAATCAGTGCGGGCTGTTGGTGGGAGTTTTTCATCAAGCATCCGCAGGAGGGTAACATGGCCACATGCAAGATGTGTAGGCAGAAGGGGAAGCGTGGCCAGGGCCCCAATGTTGGCACCACGGCCCTGCGTCAACATATGCTGCGTCACCATAAAGCAGCCAGGGAGAACAGAGGCTCCGAAGAGGTGGTCCAGGCTGCTTCCTCACCAAGTGGCACGCCACTCCAAGTTACTGCCAGCCAAGGCTCCAGCACCTCAGCCGAAGGCAGCTGTGAGTCATACCCATCCTCTGTCGCTCCAGATGCTCCTGCTCCTCCTCCTCCTCCAAATCAGGCATCCCGCCAGCAATCCATCAGCGAAGCCATGTCCAAGAGACAGCAGTATGCCCCAGTCATCCTACAGCGCAGAAGCTGAATGTGCTCCTGTCCAAGTTGCTGGTGCTGCAGTCGCTCCCTTTTCAGGTGGTGGACTCTGCACCTTTCAGAGAACTGATGGCTTGTGCCGAGGTGGAGAGTCCCAAGCTGTCATTTGTTTGCAAAGAAGGCAGTACCAGCCCTGCACAATTTTGTTGAACAGAAGGGGGGGGGGAGTCCTTGAGCCTGTCGGTGTGTACCAAAGTGCATGGCAGCGCTGACGTCTGGAGCTGTAACTACGGTCATGGACAGTACATGTCGTTTACGGCCCACAGGGTGAATGTGGTTTCTTTGCAGCAGCAGTAACTTGGACAGGTCACGCCGCTTCAGCCTCTGCGCTCCCAGGCCGTTGTGCCTGTTACACTGTGAGACTCAGCCTCCTCATCCTCCGCCGTCTCCTCACCCTCCACTGCAGGGTCAAGTCTCAGTGCCCCTCCAGTCTACCATGTGTGCAGGGCACGGCGGTGTCACGCTGTGCTTCACATGGTTTGTCTTGGCGAATGGAGTCACACAGGGGAGGAACTGCTAAAATGTATTCATCATGAAATCCAAACATGGCTTACTCCAAGTAAACTGAAAATGGGAACCATGGTGACCCACAATGGAAAGAACATTTTGTCTGCGCTGCGACAAGGAAGCCTGACCCATGCACCCTGCATGGCTCACGTCTTCAATCTGGTTGTCAAGCAGTTTCTGAAGTCTTCCCCATATCTGCAAGACATCCTAACAACGGGAAGGAAACTTTGCATGCACTTCAGCCACTCCTACACCACCAAGCCCACCCTTCTTGAGCTACAGCGTCAGAACGGTAGCCCCCAACATAGTCTGATTTTCAATGTTTCCACCTGTTGGAATTCCACCCTACATATGTTGGACCGACTATACGAACAGAGAAAAGCCATCACGGATTTCTTGATGATCCAAGCGGATAGGAGCACTCCCCTGTGTAACTTCAATGTCAACCAGTGGCAGCTCATACGTGACACCTGTCATTTGCTCAGGTGCTTTGAGGAAGCCACTTTATTTGTCAGTCGCCAGGATTACGGGATGAAAGACGTGATTCCACTGCTTCATGTACTACAACAAGTGTTGGAAACCATGGCTAGTCAGGGCACTGGAGACATGGCGCCTACATCTTACGGCCACATGAACCCCGTTGGAGCTGAACTGGAGGAGGAGGAGGAGCAGGAGGGGCACAGTGAAGCATAGTTTAGGCTTGGCGAAATGGCTGGTTTATCTAGTCAGCGGACAGGAGAGGAGGAGCAGGAGCAGCCAGAGGAGCTAAAGGGTTTTGAGGAAGGTGAGACAGAGGACCCAGACACACCGTGGCAGTATGCAGTGGAGATGGAGACAGGTAGTCCCTCCGAGTCACTTGCACAAATGGCACGAAGCATGCTCACGTACTTGCGTAGTGACCCCAGAATTGTTTCCATTTGTCAGCGGGATGACTTCTGGCTTTCCACCTTATTGGACCCTCGCTACCAGCAAAAAATGGGGGCATTTTTTACACCTACTGAGAGGGAGGACAAAGTGGCCTACTACAGAGACATCCTACGTAGTCAGTTGGCCGATGCCTATTTGCGCCATCGTCCATACTCTCGCAGGCCTGACTCGGGGGGGACCTCTGCGCTCACCTTCCACTGCCATAGCTGCTAGGGGGATGGCAGGAGCAGTAACAGCTCCATCAACAGCAGCCTGAGTCTACAGTCGCTAATGTGTAGCTTTCTTCACCCACATAGTGAGGCTACTCATGAGCAGCAGGAAGACCTGGAGCAGGACCTGAACCAGCAGGTCGTGTCATACCTTGACATGACCATGCCAACACACCTTGAGGATCCGCTGGACTTCTGGGCAGCCAAACTTGACTTGTGGCTGCAACTAGCAGAGTTTGCCCTGGGAAAGCTGTCCTGCCCGGCAAGTAGCGTGCCATCTGAGCGGGTGTTTAGTGCTGCGGGGGCCATAGTAACGCCGAGGAGAACTCGTCTGTCAACTAAAAATGTGGAGCGACTCACCTTTGTGAAAATGAATCAGGGATGGATCAGCCAGGATTTCCACCCACCAATGGCTGATGCATGTGAGTAGATTCATCATGGTGCCACGTTTTACACTTTCCAAATAGTGCAAAACATATTTATGTCTTTAGGCCCATTTTTGGGCTCCTGCTGATGCCAACTTCAGGGTATGCCTTTCAGACAATTTTTGGGTTCCTGCTGATGCCAACTTCAGGGCGTGCCTTTCAGCCAATTTTTGGGTTCCTGCTGATGCCAACTTCAGGGTATGCCTTTCAGACATTTTTTGTGTTCCTGCTGCTGCCAACTCCAGTGTGTGTCTTTAGGCCAATTTTTGGGCTCCTGCTGCCAACTCCATTGTCTCTTTCAAGCAATGTTTGGGCTCCTGCTGCTGCTGCAGACTACAGGGAGTGTCTCTCAGTCAATTTTTGGGCTCCTGCTGCTGCTGACAATTCCAGGGTGTCATTCAGCCAATTTTTGGGCTCCTGCTGCTGCTGACAACTCCAGGGTGTCTTTCAGACGATAATTAGGCTCCTGCTGCTGCCAGCTCAAGGGTGTGTCTCTCAGTCAATTTTTGGGCTTCTGCTGCTGCTGCCAACTCCAGGGTGTGTCTTAAGGACAATGTTTGGGTTCCTGCTGCCAACTCCAGTGTTTCAAGCAATGTTTGGGCTCCTGCTGCTGCTGCCAACTCCAGGTTGTGTCTCTCAGCCAATGTTTGGGCTCATGCGTCTGCTGCCAACTCCAGGGTGTGTCTTTAGGGCAATTTTTGGGCTCCTGCTGCCAACTCCAGTGTCTCTTTCAAGCAAAGTTTGGGCTCCTGCTGCTGCTGCAAACTCCAGGGTGTGTCTTTAGGCCAATTTTTGGGATGCTGCTGCCAACTCCAGTGTCTCTTTCAAGCAATATTCGGGCTCCTGCTGCTGCTGCCAACTCCAGGGTGTGTCTTAAGGCCAATGTTTGGGTTCCTGCTGCCAACTCCAGTGTCTCTTTCAAGCAATGTTTGGGATCCTGCTGCTGCTGACAACTCCAGGGTGTCTCTCTCAGTCAATGTTTGGGCTTCTGCTGCCAACTCCAGTGTCTCTTTCAAGCAATGTTTGGGCACCTGCTGCTGCTGCCAACTCCAGGGTGTGTCTTTAGGCCAATTTTTGAGGTCCTGATGCCAACTCCAGTGTCTCTTTCAAGCAATGTTTGGGCTCCTGCTGCTGCTGCCAACTCCAGTGTGTGTCTCTCAGTCAATGTTTGGGCTCCTGCTGCCAACTCCAGTGTCTCTTTCAAGCAATATTTGGGCTCCTGCTGCTGCCAACTCCAAGGCGTGTCTTTAGGCCAATGTTGGGGCGCCTGCTGCCAACTCCAGTGTCTCTTTCAAGCAATGTTTGGGCTCCGGCTGCTGCTGCCAACTCCAGGGTGTGTCTTTAGGCCAATTTTTGGGCTCCTGCTGCCAACTCCAGTGTCTCTTTCAAGCAATGTTTGGGCTCCTGCTGCTGCTGCCAACTCCAGTGTGTGTCTTTAGGCCAATTTTTGGGCTGCTGCTGCCAACTCCAGTGTCACTTTTGCACAATGTTTGGGCTCCTGCTGCCAACTCCAGTGTGTGTCTTTAGGCTAATTTTTGGGCTCCTGCTGCCAACTCCGGTGTCTCTTTCAAGCAATGTTTGGGCTCCTGCTGCTGCTGCCAACTCCAGGTTGTGTCTCTCAGTCAATGTTTGGGCTCCTGCTGCTGCTGCCAACTCCAATGTGTGTCTTTAGGCCAATGTTTGGGCTCCTGCTGCCAACTCCAGTGTCTCTTTCAAGCAATATTTGGGCTCCTGCTGCCGCTGCCAACTCCAGGGTGTGTCTTTAGGCCAAATTTTGGGCTGCTACTGTCAACTCCAGTGTCTCTTTCAAGCAATGTTTGGGCTCCTGCTGCTGCTGCCAACTCCAGTGTGTGTCTAGGGCAATTTTTGGGCTGCTTCTGCCAACTCCAGTGTCTCTTTCAAGCAAATTATGGGCTCCTGCTGCTGCTGACAACTCCAGTGTGTGTCTTTAGGCCAATTTTTAGGCTCCTGCTGCCAACTCCAGTGTCTCTTTCAAGCAATGTTTGGGCTCCTGCTGCCAACTCCAGGGTGTGTCTCTCAGTCAATGTTTGGGCTCCTGCTGCTGCTGCTGCCAACTCCAGTGTGTGTCTTTAGGCCAATTTTTGGGCTCCTCCTGCCAACTCCAGTGTCTCTTTCAAGCAATGTTTGGGCTCCTGCTGCTGCTGCCAACTCCAGGGTGTGTCTTTAGGCCAATTTTTGGGCTCCTGCTGCCAACTCCAGTGTCTCTTTCAAGCAATGTTTGGGCTCCTGCTGCTGCTGCCAACTCCAGGGTGTGTCTTTAGGCCAATTTTGGGCTCCTGCTGCCAACTCTAGTGTCTCTTTCAAGCAATGTTTGGGCTCCGGCTGCTGCTGCCAACTCCAGGGTGGGTCTTTAGGGCAATATTTGGGCTCCTGCTGCCAACTCCAGTGTCTCTTTCAAGCAATGTTTGGGCTCCTGCTGCTGCTGACAACTCCAGTGTGTGTCTTTATGCCAATTTTTGGGCTGCTGCTGCCAACTCCAGTGTCTCTTTCAAGCAATGTTTGGGATCCTGCTGCTGCTGCCAACTCCAGGGTGTGTCTCTCAGTTAATGTTTGGGCTCCTGCTGCTGCTGCCAACTCCAGTGTGTGTCTTTAGGCCAATTCTTGGGCTCCTACCACCAACTCCAGTGTCTCTTTCAAGCAATGTTTGGGCTCCTGCTGCTGCTGCCAACTCCAGGGTGTGTGTTAAGGCCAATGTTTGGGTTCCTGCTGCCAACTCCAGTGTCTCTTTCAAGCAATGTTTGGGCTCCTGCTGCTGCTGCCAACTCCAGGGTGTGTCTTTAGGCCAATTTTTGGGCCCCTGCTGCCAACTCCAGTGTCTCTTTCAAGCAATGTTTGGGCTCCGCCTGCTGCTGCCAACTCCAGTGTGTGTCTTTAGGCCAATTTTTGGGCTCCTGCTGCAAACTCCCGTGTCTCTTTCAAGCAATGTTTGGGCTCTTGCTGCTGCTGCAAACTCCAGGGTGTGTCTTTAGGCCAATTTTTGGGCTGCTGCTGCCAACTCCAGTGTCTCTTTCAAGCAATGTTTGGGCTCCTGCTGCTGCTGCCAACTCCAGGGTGTGTCTCTCAGTCAATGTTTGGGCTCCTGCTGCTGCTGCCAACTCCAGTGTGTGTCTTTAGGCCAATGTTTGGGCTGCTGCTGCCAACTCCAGTGTCTCTTTCAAGCAATGTTTGGGCTCCTGCTGCTGCTGCTGCCATCTCCAGGGTTTGTCTTTCGGCCAAATTTTGGGCTGCTGCTGCCAAATCCAGTGTCTCTTTCAAGCAATGTTTGGGCTCCAGCTGCTGCTGCCAACTCCACTGTGTGTCTAGGGCAATTTTTGGGCTGCTGCTGCCAACTCCAGTGTCTCTTTCAAGCAATGTATGGGCTCCTGCCGCTGCTGACAACTCCAGTGTGTGTCTTTAGGCCTATTTTTGGGCTCCTGCTGCCAACTCCAGTGTCTCTTTCAAGCAATGTTTGGGCTCCTACTGCCAACCTCAGGGTGTGTCTCTCAGTCAATGTTTGGGCTCCTGCTGCTGCTGCCAACTCCATTGTGTGTCTTTAGGCCAATTTTTGGGCTCCTGCTGCCAACTCCAGTGTCTCTTTCAAGAAATTTTTGGGCTCCTGCTGCTGCTGCCAACTCCAGGGTGTGTCTTAAGGCCAAAGCTTGGGTTCCTGCTGCCAACTCTAGTGTCTCTTTCAAGGAATGTTTGGGCTCCTGCTGCTGCTGCCAACTCCAGGGTGTGTGTTAAGGCCAATGTTTGGGTTCCTGCTGCCAACTCCAGTGTCTCTTTCAAGCAATGTTTGGGCTCCTGCCGCTGCTGCTTCCAACTCCAGTGTGTGTCTTTAGGCCAATTCTTGGGCTCCTACCACCAACTCCAGTGTCTCTTTCAAGCAATGTTTGGGCTCCGGCTGCTGCTGCCAACTCCAGGGTGTGTCTTTAGGCCAATTTTTGGGCCCCTGCTGCCAACTCCAGTGTCTCTTTCAAGCAATGTTTGGGCTCCTGCTGCTGCTGCAAACTCCAGGGTGTGTCTTTAGGCCAATTTTTGGGCTGTTGCTGCCAACTCCAGTGTCTCTTTCAAGCAATGTTTGGGCTCCTGCTGCTGCTGCCAACTCCAGGGTGTGTCTCTCAGTCAATGTTTGGGCTCCTGCTGCTGCTGCCAACTCCAGTGTGTGTCTTTAGGCCAATTTTTGGGCTCCTGCTGCCAACTCCAGTGTCTCTTTCAAGCAATGTTTGGGCTCCTGCTGCCATCTCCAGGGTGTGTTTTTAGGCCAAATTTTGGGCTGCTGCTGCCAACTCCAGTGTCTCTTTCAAGCAATGTTTGTGCTCCTGCTGCTGCTGCCAACTCAAGTGTGTGTCTAGGGCAATTTTTGGGCTGCTGCTGCCAACGCCAGTGTCTCTTTCAAGCAATGTATGGGCTCCTGCCGCTGCTGACAACTCCAGTGTGTGTCTTTAGGCCAATTTTTGGGCTCCTGCTGCCAACTCCAGTGTCTCTTTCAAGCAATGTTTGGGCTCCTGCTGCTGCTGCCAACTCCAGGGTGTGTCTTTAGGCCAAAGTTTGGGTTCCTGCTGCCAACTCTAGTGTCTCTTTCAAGCACTGTTTGGGCTCCTGCTGCTGCTGCAAACTCCAGGGTGTGTCTTTAGGCCAATTTTTGAGCTGTTGCTGCCAACTCCAGTGTCTCTTTCAAGCAATGTTTGGGCTCCTGCTGCTGCTGCTGCCAACTCCAGGGTGTGTCTCTCAGTCAATGTTTGGGCTCCTGCTGCTGCTGCCAACTCCAGTGTGTGTCTTTAGGCCAATTTTTGGGCTCCTGCTGCCAACTCCAGTGTCTCTTTCAAGCAATGTTTGGGCTCCTGCTGCTGCTGCCATCTCCAGGGTGTGTTTTTAGGCCAAATTTTGGGCTGCTGCTGCCAACTCCAGTGTCTCTTTCAAGCAATGTTTGTGCTCCTGCTGCTGCTGCCAACTCAAGTGTGTGTCTAGGGCAATTTTTGGGCTGCTGCTGCCAACGCCAGTGTCTCTTTCAAGCAATGTATGGGCTCCTGCCGCTGCTGACAACTCCAGTGTGTGTCTTTGGGCCAATTTTTGGGCTCCTGCTGCCAACGCCAGTGTCTCTTTCAAGCAATGTATGGGCTCCTGCTGCTGCTGCCAACTCCATTGTGTGTCTTTAGGCCAATTTTTGGGCTCCTGCTGCCAACTCCAGTGTCTCTTTCAAGCAATGTTTGGGCTCCTGCTGCTGCTGCCAACTGCAGGGTGTGTCTTTAGGCCAAAGTTTGGGTTCCTGCTGCCAACTCTAGTGTCTCTTTCAAGCACTGTTTGGGCTCCTGCTGCTGCTGCCAACTCCAGGGTGTGTGTTAAGGCCAATGTTTGGGTTCCTGCTGCCAACTCCAGTGTCTCTTTCAAGCAATGTTTGGGCTCCTGCTGCTGCTGCCAACTCCAGTGTGTGTCTTTAGGCCAATTCTTGGGCTCCTACCACCAACTCCAGTGTCTCTTTCAAGCAATGTTTGGGCTCCTGCTGCTGCTGACAACTCCAGGGTGTGTCTTAAGGCCAATGTTTGGGTTCCTGCTGCCAACTCCAGTGTCTCTTTCAAGCAATGTTTGCGCATCTGCAGCTGCTGCCAACTCCAGGGTGTGTCTTTAGGCCAATTTTTGGGCCCCTGCTGCCAACTCCAGTGTCTCTTTCAAGCAATGTTTGGGCTCCGCCTGCTGCTGCAAACTCCAGGGTGTGTCTTTAGGCCAATTTTTGTGCTGCTGCTGCCAACACCAGTGTCTCTTTCAAGCAATGTTTGGGCTCCTGCTGCTGCTGCCAACTCCAGGGTGTGTCTCTCAGTCAATGTTTGGGCTCCTGCTGCTGCCAACTCCAGTGTGTGTCTTTAGGCCACTTTTTGGGCTCCTGCTGCCAACTCCAGTGTATCTTTCAAGCAATGTTTGGGCTCCTGCTTCTGCTGCCATCTCCGTGTGTCTTTAGGCCAAATTTTGGGCTGCTGCTGCCAACTCCAGTGTCTCTTTCAAGCAATGTTTGGGCTCCTGCTGCTGCTGCCAACTCCAGGGTGTGTCTTAAGGCCAGTTTTTGGGCTCCTGCTGCCAACTCCAGTGTCTCTTTCAAGCAATGTTTGGGCTCCTCCTGCGGCTGCCAACTCCAGGGTGTGTCTTTAGGCCAAATTTTGGGCTGCTGCTGCCAACTCCAGTGTCTCTTTCAAGCAATGTTTGGGCTCCTGCTGCTGCTGCCAACTCCAGTGTGTGTCTAGGGCAATTTTTGGGCTGCTGCTGCCAACTCCAATGTCTCTTTCAAGCAATGTATGGGCTGCTGCCGCTGCTGACAACTCCAGTGTGTGTCTTTAGGCCAATTTTTGGGCTCCTGCTGCCAACTCCAGTGTCTCTTTCAAGCAATGTTTGGGCTCCTGCTGCCAACTCCAGGGTGTGTCTCTCAGTCAATGTTTGGGATCCTGCTGCTGCTGCCAACTCCATTGTGTGTCTTTAGGCCAGTTTTTGGGCTCCTGCTGCCAACTCCAGTGTCTCTTTCAAGCAATGTTTGGGCTCCTGCTGCGGCTGCCAACTCCAGGGTGTGTCTTTAGGCCAAATTTTGGGCTGCTGCTGCCAACTCCAGTGTCTCTTTCAAGCAATGTTTGGGCTCCTGCTGCTGCTGCCAGCTCCAGTGTGTGTCTAGGGCAATTTTTGGGCTGCTGCTGCCAACTCCAATGTCTCTTTCAAGCAATGTATGGGCTCCTGCCGCTGCTGACAACTCCAGTGTGTGTCTTTAGGCCAATTTTTGGGCTCCTGCGGCCAACTCCAGTGTCTCTTTCAAGCAATGTTTGGGCTCCTGCTGCCAACTCCAGGGTGTGTCTCTCAGTCAATGTTTGGGATCCTGCTGCTGCTGCCAACTCCATTGTGTGTCTTTAGGCCAATTTTTGGGCTCCTGCTGCCAACTCCAGTGTCTCTTTCAAGCAATGTTTGGGCTCCTGCTGCTGCTGCCAACTCCAGGGTGTGTCTTAAGGCTAAAGTTTGGGCTGCTGCTGCCAACTCCAGTGTCTCTTTCAAGCAATGTTTGGGCTCCTGCTGCTGCTGCCAACTCCAGGGTGTGTCTTAAGGCCAGTTTTTGGGCTCCTGCTGCCAACTCTAGTGTCTCTTTCAAGCAATGTTTGGGCTCCTGCTGCGGCTGCCAACTCCAGGGTGTGTCTTTAGGCCAAATTTTGGGCTGCTGCTGCCAACTCCAGTGTCTCTTTCAAGCAATGTTTGGGCTCCTGCTGCTGCTGCCAACTCCAGTGTGTGTCTAGGGCAATTTTTGGGCTGCTGCTGCCAACTCCAATGTCTCTTTCAAGCAATGTATGGGCTCCTGCCGCTGCTGACAACTCCAGTGTGTGTCTTTAGGCCAATTTTTGGGCTCCTGCTGCCAACTCCAGTGTCTCTTTCAAGCAATGTTTGGGCTCCTGCTGCCAACTCCAGGGTGTGTCTCTCAGTCAATGTTTGGGCTCCTGCTGCTGCTGCCAACTCCATTGTGTGTCTTTAGGCCAATTTTTGGGCTCCTGCTGCCAACTCCAGTGTCTCTTTCAAGCAATGTTTGGGCTCCTGCTGCTGCTGCCAACTCCAGGGTGTGTCTTAAGGCCAAAGTTTGGGCTGCTGCTGCCAACTCCAGTGTCTCTTTCAAGCAATGTTTGGGCTCCTGCTGCTGCTGCCAACTCCAGGGTGTGTCTTAAGGCCAGTTTTTGGGCTCCTGCTGCCAACTCCAGTGTCTCTTTCAAGCAATGTTTGGGCTCCTGCTGCGGCTGCCAACTCCAGGGTGTGTCTTTAGGCCAAATTTTGGGCTGCTGCTGCCAACTCCAGTGTCTCTTTCAAGCAATGTTTGGGCTCCTGCTGCTGCTGCCAACTCCAGTGTGTGTCTAGGGCAATTTTTGGGCTGCTGCTGCCAACTCCAATGTCTCTTTCAAGCAATGTATGGGCTCCTGCCGCTGCTGACAACTCCAGTGTGTGTCTTTAGGCCAATTTTTGGGCTCCTGCTGCCAACTCCAGTGTCTCTTTCAAGCAATGTTTGGGCTCCTGCTGCCAACTCCAGGGTGTGTCTCTCAGTCAATGATTGGGCTCCTGCTGCTGCTGCCAACTCCATTGTGTGTCTTTAGGCCAATTTTTGGGCTCCTGCTGCCAACTCCAGTGTCTCTTTCAAGCAATGTTTGGGCTCCTGCTGCTGCTGCCAACTCCAGGGTGTGTCTTAAGGCCAAAGTTTGGGTTCCTGCTGCCAACTCCAGGGTGTGTCTTTAGGTCAATTTTTGGGCTCCTGCTGCCAACTCCAGTGTCTCTTTCAAGCAATGTTTGGGCTTCTGCTGCTGCTGCAAACTCCAGGGTGTGTCTTTAGGCCAATTTTTGGGCTCCTGCTGCCAACTCCAGTGTCTCTTTCAAGCAATGTTTGGGCTCCTGCTGCTGCTGCCAATTCCAGGGTGTGTCTCTCAGTCAATGTTTGGGCTCCTGCTGCTGCTGCCAACTCCAGTGTGTGTCTTTAGGCCAATTTTTGGGCTCCTGCTGCCAATTCCAGTGTCTCTTTCAAGCAATGTTTGGGCTCCTGCTGCTGCTGCCAACTCCAGGGTGTGTCTTAAGGCCAGTTTTTGGGCTCCTACTGCCAACTCCAGTGTCTCTTTCAAGCAATGTTTGGGCTCCTGCTGCTGCTGCCAACTCCAGGGTGTGTCTTTAGGCCAAATTTTGGGCTGCTGCTGCCAACTCCAGTGTCTCTTTCAAGCAATGTTTGGGCTCCTGCTGCTGCTGCCAACTCCAGTGTGTGTCTTTAGGCCAATTTTTGGGCTCCTGCTGCCAACTCCAGTGTCTCTTTCAAGCAATGTTTGGGCTCCTGCTGCCAACTCCAGGGTGTGTCTCTCAGTCAATGTTTGGGCTCCTGCTGCTGCTGCCAACTCCATTGTGTGTCTTTAGGCCAATTTTTGGGCTCCTGCTGCCAACTCCAGTGTCTCTTTCAAGCAATGTTCGGGCTCCTGCTGCTGCTGCCAACTCCAGGGTGTGTCTTTAGGCCAAATTTTGGGCTGCTGCTGCCAACTCCAGTGTCTCTTTCAAGCAATGTTTGGGCTCCTGCTACTGCTGCAAATTCCAGTGTGTGTCTAGGGCAATTTTTGGGCTGATGCTGCCAACTCCAATGTCTCTTTCAAGCAATGTATGGGCTCCTGCCGCTGCTGACAACTCCAGTGTGTGTCTTTAGGCCAATTTTTGGGCTCCTGCTGCCAACTCCAGTGTCTCTATCAAGCAATGTTTGGGCTCCTGCTGCCAACTCCAGGGTGTGTCTCTCAGTCAATGTTTGGGCTCCTGCTTCTGCTGCCAACTCCATTGTGTGTCTTTAGGCCAATTTTTGGGCTCCTGCTGCCAACTCCAGTGTCTCTTTCAAGCAATGTTTGGGCTCCTGCTGCCAACTCCAGGGTGTGTCTTAAAGCCAAAGTTTGGGTTCCTGCTGCCAACTCCAGTGTCTCTTTCAAGCAATATTTGGGCCCCTGCTGCTGCTGCCAACTCCAGTGTTTGTCTTTAGGGCAATTTTTGGGCTCCTGCTGCCAAGTCCCGTGTCTCTTTCAAGCAATGTTTGGGCCCCTGCTGCTGCTGCCAACTCCAGTGTTTTTCTTTAGGGCAATTTTTGGGCTCCTGCTGCCAACTCCAGTGTCTCTTTCAAGCAATGTTTGGGCTCCGGCTGCTGCTGCCAACTCCAGGGTGTGTCTTTAGGCCAATTTTTGGGCTCCTGCTGCCAACTCCAGTGTCTCTTTCAACCAATGTTTGGGCCCCTGCTGCTGCTGCCAACTCCAGTGTTGGTCTTTAGGGCAATGTTTGGGCTGCTGCTGCCAAGCCCAGTGTCTCTTTCAAGCAATGTATGGGCCCCTGCTGCTGCTGCCAACTCCAGGGTGTGTGTTAAGGCCAATGTTTGGGTTCCTGCTGCCAACTCCAGTGTCTCTTTCAAGCAATGTTTGGGCCCCTGCTGCTGCTGCCAACTCCAGTGTTTTTCTTTAGGGCAATTTTTGGGCCCCTGCTGCCAACTCCAGTGTCTCTTTCAAGCAATGTTTGGGCTCCTGCTGCTGCTGCCATCTCCAGGGTGTGTCTTAAGGCCAAAGTTTGGGTTCCTGCTGCCAACTCTAGTGTCTCTTTCAAGCAATGTTTGGGCTCCTGCTGCTGCTGCCAACTCCAGGGTGTGTGTTAAGGCCAATGTTTGGGTTCCTGCTGCCAACTCCAGTGTCTCTTTCAAGCAATGTTTGGGCCCCTGCTGCTGCTGCCAACTCCAGTGTTTGTCTTTAGGGCAATTTTTGGGCTCTTGCTGCCAAGTCCAGTGTCTCTTTCAAGCAATGTTTAGGCCCCTGCTGCTGCTGCCAACTCCAGTGTTTTTCTTTAGGGCAGTTTTTGGGCTCCTGCTGCCAACTCCAGTGTCTCTTTCAAGCAATGTTTGGGCTCCGGCTGCTGCTGCCAACTCCAGGGTGTGTCTTTAGGCCAATTTTTGGGCTCCTGCTGCCAACTCCAGTGTCTCTTTCAAGCATTGTTTGGGTCCCTGCTGCTGCTGCCAACTCCAGTGTGTGTCTTTAGGGCAATTTTGGGGCTCCTGCTGCCAACTCCAGTGTCTCTTTCAAGCAATGTTTGGGCTCCTGCTGCTGCTGCCAACTCCAGGATGTGTCTTTAGGCCAATTTTTGGGCTCCTGCTGCCAACTCCAGTGTCTCTTTCAAGCAATGTTTGGGCTCCTGCTGCTGCTGACAACTCCAGTGTGTGTCTTTAGGCCAATTTTTGTGCTGCTGCTGCCAACTCCAGTGTCTCTTTCAAGCAATGTTTGGGATCCTGCTGCTGCTGCCAACTCCAGTGTCTCTTTCAAGCAATGTTTGGGCTCCTGCTGCCAACTCCAGTGTGTGTCTCTCAGTCAATGTTTGGGCTCCTGCCGCTGCTGCCAACTCCATTGTGTGTCTTTAGGCCAATTTTTGGGCTCCTGCTGCCAACTCCAGTGTCTCTTTCAAGCAATGTTTGGGCTCCTGCTGCTGCTGCCAACTCCAGGGTGTGTCTTTAGGCCAAATTTTGGGCTGCTGCTGCCAACTCCAGTGTCTCTTTCAAGCAATGTTTGGGCTCCTGCTGCTGCTGCCAACTCCAGGGTGTGTCTTTAGGCCAATTTTTGGGCCCCTGCTGCCAACTCCAGTGTCTCTTTCAAGCCATGTTTGGGCTCCTGCTGCTGCTGCAAACTCCAGGGTGTGTCTTTAGGCCAATTTTTGGGCTGTTGCTGCCAACTCCAGTGTCTCTTTCAAGCAATGTTTGGGCTCCTGCTGCGGCTGCCAACTCCAGGTTGTGTCTCTCAGTCAATGTTTGGGCTCCTGCTGCTGCTGCCAACTCCAGTGTGTGTCTTTAGGTCAATTTTTGGGCTCCTGCTGCCAACTCCAGTGTCTCTTTCAAGCAATGTTTGGGCTCCTGCTGCTGCTGCCATCTCCAGGGTGTGTCTTTAGGCCAAATTTTGGGCTGCTGCTGCCAACTCCAGTGTCTCTTTCAAGCAATGTTTGTGCTCCTGCTGCTGCTGCCAACTCAAGTGTGTGTCTAGGGCAATTTTTGGGCTGCTGCTGCCAACGCCAGTGTCTCTTTCAAGCAATGTATGGGCTCCTGCTGCTGCTGACAACTCCAGTGTGTGTCTTTAGGCCAATTTTGGGGCTCCTGCTACCAACTCCAGTGTCTCTTTCAAGCAATGTTTGGGCTCCTGCTGCCAACTCCAGGGTGTGTCTCTCAGTCAATGATTGGGCTCCTGCTGCTGCTGCCAACTCCATTGTGTGTCTTTAGGCAAATTTTTGGGCTCCTGCTGCCAACTCCAGTGTCTCTTTCAAGCAATGTTTGGGCTCCTGCTGCTGCTGCCAACTCCAGGGTGTGTCTTAAGGCCAAAGTTTGGGTTCCTGCTGCCAACTCTAGTGTCTCTTTCAAGCACTGTTTGGGCTCCTGCTGCCAACTCCAGGGTGTGTGTTAAGGCCAATGTTTGGGTTCCTGCTGCCAACTCCAGTGTCTCTTTCATGCAATGTTTGGCCTCCTGCTGCTGCTGCCAACTCCAGTGTGTGTCTTTAGGCCAATTCTTGGGCTCCTACCACCAACTCCAGTGTCTCTTTCAAGCAATGTTTGGGCTCCTGCTGCTGCTGACAACTCCAGGGTGTGTGTTAAGGCCAATGTTTGGGTTCCTGCTGCCAACTCCAGTGTCTCTTTCAAGCAATGTTTGGGCATCTGCAGCTGCTGCCAACTCCAGGGTGTGTCTTTAGGCCAATTTTTGGGCCCCTGCTGCCAACTCCAGTGTCTCTTTCAAGCAATGTTTGGGCTCCGCCTGCTGCTGACAACTCCAGGGTGTGTCTTTAGGTCAATTTTTGGGCTCCTGCTGCCAACTCCAGTGCCTCTTTCAAGCAATGTTTGGGCTCCTGCTGCTGCTGCAAACTCCAGGGTGTGTCTTTAGGCCAATTTTTGTGCTGCTGCTGCTGCCAACTCCAGTGTCTCTTTCAAGCAATGTTTGGGCTCCTGCTGCTGCTGCCAACTCCAGGGTGTGTCTCTCAGTCAATGTTTGGGCTCCTGCTGCTGCCAACTCCAGTGTGTGTCTTTAGGCCACTTTTTGGGATCCTTCTGCCAACTCCAGTGTATCTTTCAAGCAATGTTTGGGCTCCTGCTTCTGCTGCCATCTCCAGGGTGTGTCTTTAGGCCAAATTTTGGGCTGCTGCTGCCAACTCCAGTGTCTCTTTCAAGCAATGTTTGGGCTCCTGCTGCTGCTGCCAACTAAAGGGTGTGTCTTAAGGCCAGTTTTTGGGCTCCTTCTGCCAACTCCAGTGTCTCTTTCAAACAATGTTTGGGCTCCTGCTGCGGCTGCCAACTCCAGGGTGTGTCTTTAGGCCAAATTTTGGGCTGCTGCTGCCAACTCCAGTGTCTCTGTCAAGCAATGTTTGGGCTCCTGCTGCTGCTGCCAACTCTAGTGTGTGTCTAGGGCAATTTTTGGGCTGCTGCTGCCAACTCCAATGTCTCTTTCAAGCAATGTATGGGCTCCTGCCGCTGCTGACAACTCCAGTGTGTGTCTTTAGGCCAATTTTTGGGCTCCTGCTGCCAACTCCAGTGTCTCTTTCAAGCAATGTTTGGGCTCCTGCTGCCAACTCTGCCAACTCCAGTGTCTCTTTCAAGCAATGTTTGGGCTCCTGCTGCTGCTGCCAACTCCAGGGTGTGTCTTAAGGCCAGTTTTTGGGCTCCTTCTGCCAACTCCAGTGTCTCTTTCAAACAATGTTTGGGCTCCTGCTGCGGCTGCCAACTCCAGGGTGTGTCTTTAGGCCAAATTTTGGGCTGCTGCTGCCAACTCCAGTGTCTCTGTCAAGCAATGTTTGGGCTCCTGCTGCTGCTGCCAACTCTAGTGTGTGTCTCGGGCAATTTTTGGGCTGCTGCTGCCAACTCCAATGTCTCTTTCAAGCAATGTATGGGCTCCTGCCGCTGCTGACAACTCCAGTGTGTGTCTTTAGGCCAATTTTTGGGCTCCTGCTGCCAACTCCAGTGTCTCTTTCAAGCAATGTTTGGGCTCCTGCTGCCAACTCCAGGGTGTGTCTCTCAGTCAATGTTTGGGCTCCTGCTGCTGCTGCCAACTCCATTGTGTGTCTTTAGGCCAATTTTTGGGCTCCTGCTGCCAACTCCAGTGTCTTTTTCAAGCAATGTTTGGGCTCCTGCTGCCAACTCCAGGGTGTGTCTTAAGGCCAAAGTTTGGGCGGCTGCTGCCAACTCCAGTGTCTCTTTCAAGCAATGTTTGGGCTCCTGCTGCTGCTGCCAACTCCAGGGTGTGTCTTAAGGCCAGTTTTTGGGCTCCTGCTGCCAACTCCAGTGTCTCTTTCAAGCAATGTTTGGGCTCCTGCTGCGGCTGCCAACTCCAGGGTGTGTCTTTAGGCCAATTTTTGGGCTGCTGCTGCCAACTCCAATGTCTCTTTCAAGCAATGTATGGGCTCCTGCCGCTGCTGACAACTCCAGTGTGTGTCTTTAGGCCAATTTTTGGGCTCCTGCTGCCAACTCCAGTGTCTCTTTCAAGCAATGTTTGGGCTCCTGCTGCCAACTCCAGGGTGTGTCTCTCAGTCAATGTTTGGGCTCCTGCTGCTGCTGCCAACTCCATTGTGTGTCTTTAGGCCAATTTTTGGGCTCCTGCTGCCAACTCCAGTGTCTCTTTCAAGCAATGTTTGGGCTCCTGCTGCTGCTGCCAACTCCAGGGTGTGTCTTAAGGCCAAAGTTTGGGTTCCTGCTGCCAACTCCATGGTGTGTCTTTAGGTCAATTTTTGGGCTCCTGCTGCCAACTCCAGTGTCTCTTTCAATCAATGTTTGGGCTTCTGCTGCTGCAAACTCCAGGGTGTGTCTTTAGGCCAATTTTTGGGCTGCTGCTGCCAATTCCAGTGTCTCTTTCAAGCAATGTTTAGGCTCCTGCTGCTGCTGCCAATTCCAGGGTGTGTCTCTCAGTCAATGTTTGGGCTCCTGCTGCTGCTGCCAACTCCAGTGTGTGTCTTTAGGCCAATTTTTGGGCTCCTGCTGCCAACTCCAGTGTCTCTTTCAAGCAATGTTTGGGCTCCTGCTGCTGCTGCCATCTCCAGGGTGTGTCTTTAGGCCAAATTTTGGGCTGCTGCTGCCAACTCCAGTGTCTCTTTCAAGCAATGTTTGGGCTCCTGCTGCTGCTGCCAACTCCACTGTGTGTCTAGGGCAATTTTTGGGCAGCTGCTGCCAACTCCAGTGTCTCTTTCAAGCAAAGTATGGGCTCCTGCCACTGCTGACAACTCCAGTGTGTGTCTTTAGGCCAATTTTTGGGCTCCTGCTGCCAACTCCAGTGTCTCTTTCAAGCAATGTTTGGGCTCCTGCTGCCAACTCCAGGGTGTGTCTCTCAGTCAATGTTTGGGCTCCTGCTGCTGCTGCCAACTCCAGTGTGTGTCTTTAGGCCAATTTTTGGGCTCCTGCTGCCAATTCCAGTGTCTCTTTCAAGCAATGTTTGGGCTCCTGCTGCTGCTGCCAACTCCAGGGTGTGTCTTAAGGCCAGTTTTTGGGCTCCTGCTGCCAACTCCAGTGTCTCTTTCAAGCAATGTTTGGGCTCCTGCTGCTGCTGCCAACTCCAGGGTGTGTCTTTAGGCCAAATTTTGGGCTGCTGCTGCCAACTCCAGTGTCTCTTTCAAGCAATGTTTGGGCTCCTGCTGCTGCTGCCTACTCCAGTGTGTGTCTAGGGCAATTTTTGGGCTGCTGCTGCCAACTCCAATGTCTCTTTCAAGCAATGTATGGGCTCCTGCCGCTGCTGACAACTCCAGTGTGTGTCTTTAGGCCAATTTTTGGGCTCCTGCTGCCAACTCCAGTGTCTCTTTCAAGCAATGTTTGGGCTCCTGCTGCCAACTCCAGGGTGTGTCTCTCAGTCAATGTTTGGGCTCCTGCTGCTGCTGCCAACTCCATTGTGTGTCTTTAGGCCAATTTTTGGGCTCCTGCTGCCAACTCCAGTGTCTCTTTCAAGCAATGTTTGGGCTCCTGCTGCCAACTCCAGGGTGTGTCTTAAGGCCAAAGTTTGGGTTCCTGCTGCCAACTCCAGTGTCTCTTTCAAGCAATATTTGGGCCCCTGCTGCTGCTGCCAACTCCAGTGTTTGTCTTTAGGGCAATTTTTGGGCTCCTGCTGCCAAGTCCCGTGTCTCTTTCAAGCAATGTTTGGGCCCCTGCTGCTGCTGCCAACTCCAGTGTTTTTCTTTAGGGCAATTTTTGGGCTCCTGCTGCCAACTCCAGTGTCTCTTTCAAGCAATGTTTGGGCTCCGGCTGCTGCTGCCAACTCCAGGGTGTGTCTTTAGGCCAATTTTTTGGCTCCTGCTGCCAACTCCAGTGTCTCTTTCAACCAGTGTTTGGGCCCCTGCTGCTGCTGCCAACTCCAGTGTGTGTCTTTAGGGCAATTTTTGGGCTGCTGCTGCCAAGCCCAGTGTCTCTTTCAAGCAATGTATGGGCCCCTGCTGCTGCTGCCAACTCCAGGGTGTGTCTTTAGGCCAATTTTTGGGCTCCTGCTGCCAACTCCAGTCTCTCTTTTAAGCAATGTTTGGGCCCCTGCTGCTGCTGCCAACTCCAGTGTTTTTCTTTAGGGCAATTTTTGGGCCCCTGCTGCCAACTCCAGTGTCTCTTTCAAGCAATGTTTGGGCTCCGGCTGCTGCTGCCAACTCCAGGGTGTGTCTTTAGGCCAATTTTTGGGCTCCTGCTGCCAACTCCAGTGTCTCTTTCAAGCAATGTTTGGGCTCCTGCTGCTGCTGCCATCTCCAGGGTGTGTCTTAAGGCCAAAGTTTGGGTTCCTGCTGCCAACTCTAGTGTCTCTTTCAAGCAATGTTTGGGCTCCTGCTGCTGCTGCCAACTCCAGGGTGTGTGTTAAGGCCAATGTTTGGGTTCCTGCTGCCAACTCCAGTGTCTCTTTCAAGCAATGTTTGGGCCCCTGCTGCTGCTGCCAACTCCAGGGTGTGTCTTTAGGCCAATTTTTGGGCTCCTGCTGCCAACTCCAGTGTCTCTTTCAAGCAATATTTGGGCCCCTGCTGCTGCTGCCAACTCCAGTGTTTGTCTTTAGGGCAATTTTTGGGCTCCTGCTGCCAAGTCCCGTGTCTCTTTCAAGCAATGTTTGGGCCCCTGCTGCTGCTGCCAACTCCAGTGTTTTTCTTTAGGGCAATTTTTGGGCTCCTGCTGCCAACTCCAGTGTCTCTTTCAAGCAATGTTTGGGCTCCGGCTGCTGCTGCCAACTCCAGGGTGTGTCTTTAGGCCAATTTTTGGGCTCCTGCTGCCAACTCCAGTGTCTCTTTCAACCAATGTTTGGGCCCCTGCTGCTGCTGCCAACTCCAGTGTTGGTCTTTAGGGCAATGTTTGGGCTGCTGCTGCCAAGCCCAGTGTCTCTTTCAAGCAATGTATGGGCCCCTGCTGCCAACTCCAGTGTCTCTTTCAAGCAATGTTTGGGCTCCTGCTGCTGCTGCCAACTCCAGGGTGTGTCTTAAGGCCAGTTTTTGGGCTCCTGCTGCCAACTCCAGTGTCTCTTTCAAGCAATGTTTGGGCTCCTGCTGCGGCTGCCAACTCCAGGGTGTGTCTTTAGGCCAATTTTTGGGCTGCTGCTGCCAACTCCAATGTCTCTTTCAAGCAATGTATGGGCTCCTGCCGCTGCTGACAACTCCAGTGTGTGTCTTTAGGCCAATTTTTGGGCTCCTGCTGCCAACTCCAGTGTCTCTTTCAAGCAATGTTTGGGCTCCTGCTGCCAACTCCAGGGTGTGTCTCTCAGTCAATGTTTGGGCTCCTGCTGCTGCTGCCAACTCCATTGTGTGTCTTTAGGCCAATTTTTGGGCTCCTGCTGCCAACTCCAGTGTCTCTTTCAAGCAATGTTTGGGCTCCTGCTGCTGCTGCCAACTCCAGGGTGTGTCTTAAGGCCAAAGTTTGGGTTCCTGCTGCCAACTCCATGGTGTGTCTTTAGGTCAATTTTTGGGCTCCTGCTGCCAACTCCAGTGTCTCTTTCAATCAATGTTTGGGCTTCTGCTGCTGCAAACTCCAGGGTGTGTCTTTAGGCCAATTTTTGGGCTGCTGCTGCCAATTCCAGTGTCTCTTTCAAGCAATGTTTAGGCTCCTGCTGCTGCTGCCAATTCCAGGGTGTGTCTCTCAGTCAATGTTTGGGCTCCTGCTGCTGCTGCCAACTCCAGTGTGTGTCTTTAGGCCAATTTTTGGGCTCCTGCTGCCAACTCCAGTGTCTCTTTCAAGCAATGTTTGGGCTCCTGCTGCTGCTGCCATCTCCAGGGTGTGTCTTTAGGCCAAATTTTGGGCTGCTGCTGCCAACTCCAGTGTCTCTTTCAAGCAATGTTTGGGCTCCTGCTGCTGCTGCCAACTCCACTGTGTGTCTAGGGCAATTTTTGGGCAGCTGCTGCCAACTCCAGTGTCTCTTTCAAGCAAAGTATGGGCTCCTGCCACTGCTGACAACTCCAGTGTGTGTCTTTAGGCCAATTTTTGGGCTCCTGCTGCCAACTCCAGTGTCTCTTTCAAGCAATGTTTGGGCTCCTGCTGCCAACTCCAGGGTGTGTCTCTCAGTCAATGTTTGGGCTCCTGCTGCTGCTGCCAACTCCAGTGTGTGTCTTTAGGCCAATTTTTGGGCTCCTGCTGCCAATTCCAGTGTCTCTTTCAAGCAATGTTTGGGCTCCTGCTGCTGCTGCCAACTCCAGGGTGTGTCTTAAGGCCAGTTTTTGGGCTCCTGCTGCCAACTCCAGTGTCTCTTTCAAGCAATGTTTGGGCTCCTGCTGCTGCTGCCAACTCCAGGGTGTGTCTTTAGGCCAAATTTTGGGCTGCTGCTGCCAACTCCAGTGTCTCTTTCAAGCAATGTTTGGGCTCCTGCTGCTGCTGCCAACTCCAGTGTGTGTCTAGGGCAATTTTTGGGCTGCTGCTGCCAACTCCAATGTCTCTTTCAAGCAATGTATGGGCTCCTGCCGCTGCTGACAACTCCAGTGTGTGTCTTTAGGCCAATTTTTGGGCTCCTGCTGCCAACTCCAGTGTCTCTTTCAAGCAATGTTTGGGCTCCTGCTGCCAACTCCAGGGTGTGTCTCTCAGTCAATGTTTGGGCTCCTGCTGCTGCTGCCAACTCCATTGTGTGTCTTTAGGCCAATTTTTGGGCTCCTGCTGCCAACTCCAGTGTCTCTTTCAAGCAATGTTTGGGCTCCTGCTGCCAACTCCAGGGTGTGTCTTAAGGCCAAAGTTTGGGTTCCTGCTGCCAACTCCAGTGTCTCTTTCAAGCAATATTTGGGCCCCTGCTGCTGCTGCCAACTCCAGTGTTTGTCTTTAGGGCAATTTTTGGGCTCCTGCTGCCAAGTCCCGTGTCTCTTTCAAGCAATGTTTGGGCCCCTGCTGCTGCTGCCAACTCCAGTGTTTTTCTTTAGGGCAATTTTTGGGCTCCTGCTGCCAACTCCAGTGTCTCTTTCAAGCAATGTTTGGGCTCCGGCTGCTGCTGCCAACTCCAGGGTGTGTCTTTAGGCCAATTTTTTGGCTCCTGCTGCCAACTCCAGTGTCTCTTTCAACCAGTGTTTGGGCCCCTGCTGCTGCTGCCAACTCCAGTGTGTGTCTTTAGGGCAATTTTTGGGCTGCTGCTGCCAAGCCCAGTGTCTCTTTCAAGCAATGTATGGGCCCCTGCTGCTGCTGCCAACTCCAGGGTGTGTCTTTAGGCCAATTTTTGGGCTCCTGCTGCCAACTCCAGTCTCTCTTTTAAGCAATGTTTGGGCCCCTGCTGCTGCTGCCAACTCCAGTGTTTTTCTTTAGGGCAATTTTTGGGCCCCTGCTGCCAACTCCAGTGTCTCTTTCAAGCAATGTTTGGGCTCCGGCTGCTGCTGCCAACTCCAGGGTGTGTCTTTAGGCCAATTTTTGGGCTCCTGCTGCCAACTCCAGTGTCTCTTTCAAGCAATGTTTGGGCTCCTGCTGCTGCTGCCATCTCCAGGGTGTGTCTTAAGGCCAAAGTTTGGGTTCCTGCTGCCAACTCTAGTGTCTCTTTCAAGCAATGTTTGGGCTCCTGCTGCTGCTGCCAACTCCAGGGTGTGTGTTAAGGCCAATGTTTGGGTTCCTGCTGCCAACTCCAGTGTCTCTTTCAAGCAATGTTTGGGCCCCTGCTGCTGCTGCCAACTCCAGTGTTTGTCTTTAGGGCAATTTTTGGGCTCTTGCTGCCAAGTCCAGTGTCTCTTTCAAGCAATGTTTGGGCCCCTGCTGCTGCTGCCAACTCCAGTGTTTTTCTTTAGGGCAGTTTTTGGGCCCCTGCTGCCAACTCCAGTGTCTCTTTCAAGCAATATTTGGGCCCCTGCTGCTGCTGCCAACTCCAGTGTTTGTCTTTAGGGCAATTTTTGGGCTCCTGCTGCCAAGTCCCGTGTCTCTTTCAAGCAATGTTTGGGCTCCGGCTGCTGCTGCCAACTCCAGGGTGTGTCTTTAGGCCAATTTTTGGGCTCCTGCTGCCAACTCCAGTGTCTCTTTCAAGCAATGTTTGGGCTCCTGCTGCTGCTGCCATCTCCAGGGTGTGTCTTAAGGCCAAAGTTTGGGTTCCTGCTGCCAACTCTAGTGTCTCTTTCAAGCAATGTTTGGGCTCCTGCTGCTGCTGCCAACTCCAGGGTGTGTGTTAAGGCCAATGTTTGGGTTCCTGCTGCCAACTCCAGTGTCTCTTTCAAGCAATGTTTGGGCCCCTGCTGCTGCTGCCAACTCCAGTGTTTTTCTTTAGGGCAGTTTTTGGGCCCCTGCTGCCAACTCCAGTGTCTCTTTCAAGCAATGTTTGGGCTCCGGCTGCTGCTGCCAACTCCAGGGTGTGTCTTTAGGCCAATTTTTGGGCTCCTGCTGCCAACTCCAGTGTCTCTTTCAAGCAATATTTGGGCCCCTGCTGCTGCTGCCAACTCCAGTGTTTGTCTTTAGGGCAATTTTTGGGCTCCTGCTGCCAAGTCCCGTGTCTCTTTCAAGCAATGTTTGGGCCCCTGCTGCTGCTGCCAACTCCAGTGTTTTTCTTTAGGGCAATTTTTGGGCTCCTGCTGCCAACTCCAGTGTCTCTTTCAAGCAATGTTTGGGCTCCGGCTGCTGCTGCCAACTCCAGGGTGTGTCTTTAGGCCAATTTTTGGGCTCCTGCTGCCAACTCCAGTGTCTCTTTCAACCAATGTTTGGGCCCCTGCTGCTGCTGCCAACTCCAGTGTTGGTCTTTAGGGCAATGTTTGGGCTGCTGCTGCCAAGCCCAGTGTCTCTTTCAAGCAATGTATGGGCCCCTGCTGCTGCTGCCAACTCCAGGGTGTGTGTTAAGGCCAATGTTTGGGTTCCTGCTGCCAACTCCAGTGTCTCTTTCAAGCAATGTTTGGGCCCCTGCTGCTGCTGCCAACTCCAGTGTTTTTCTTTAGGGCAATTTTTGGGCCCCTGCTGCCAACTCCAGTGTCTCTTTCAAGCAATGTTTGGGCTCCGGCTGCTGCTGCCAACTCCAGAGTGTGTCTTTAGGCCAATTTTTGGGCTCCTGCTGCCAACTCCAGTGTCTCTTTCAAGCAATGTTTGGGCTCCTGCTGCTGCTGCCATCTCCAGGGTGTGTCTTAAGGCCAAAGTTTGGGTTCCTGCTGCCAACTCTAGTGTCTCTTTCAAGCAATGTTTGGGCTCCTGCTGCTGCTGCCAACTCCAGGGTGTGTGTTAAGGCCAATGTTTGGGTTCCTGCTGCCAACTCCAGTGTCTCTTTCAAGCAATGTTTGGGCCCCTGCTGCTGCTGCCAACTCCAGTGTTTGTCTTTAGGGCAATTTTTGGGCTCTTGCTGCCAAGTCCAGTGTCTCTTTCAAGCAATGTTTAGGCCCCTGCTGCTGCTGCCAACTCCAGTGTTTTTCTTTAGGGCAGTTTTTGGGCTCCTGCTGCCAACTCCAGTGTCTCTTTCAAGCAATGTTTGGGCTCCGGCTGCTGCTGCCAACTCCAGGGTGTGTCTTTAGGCCAATTTTTGGGCTCCTGCTGCCAACTCCAGTGTCTCTTTCAAGCATTGTTTGGGTCCCTGCTGCTGCTGCCAACTCCAGTGTGTGTCTTTAGGGCAATTTTGGGGCTCCTGCTGCCAACTCCAGTGTCTCTTTCAAGCAATGTTTGGGCTCCTGCTGCTGCTGCCAACTCCAGGATGTGTCTTTAGGCCAATTTTTGGGCTCCTGCTGCCAACTCCAGTGTCTCTTTCAAGCAATGTTTGGGCTCCTGCTGCTGCTGACAACTCCAGTGTGTGTCTTTAGGCCAATTTTTGTGCTGCTGCTGCCAACTCCAGTGTCTCTTTCAAGCAATGTTTGGGATCCTGCTGCTGCTGCCAACTCCAGTGTCTCTTTCAAGCAATGTTTGGGCTCCTGCTGCCAACTCCAGTGTGTGTCTCTCAGTCAATGTTTGGGCTCCTGCTGCTGCTGCCAACTCCATTGTGTGTCTTTAGGCCAATTTTTGGGCTCCTGCTGCCAACTCCAGTGTCTCTTTCAAGCAATGTTTGGGCTCCTGCTGCTGCTGCCAACTCCAGGGTGTGTCTTTAGGCCAAATTTTGGGCTGCTGCTGCCAACTCCAGTGTCTCTTTCAAGCAATGTTTGGGCTCCTGCTGCTGCTGCCAACTCCAGGGTGTGTCTTTAGGCCAATTTTTGGGCCCCTGCTGCCAACTCCAGTGTCTCTTTCAAGCCATGTTTGGGCTCCTGCTGCTGCTGGAAACTCCAGGGTGTGTCTTTAGGCCAATTTTTGGGCTGTTGCTGCCAACTCCAGTGTCTCTTTCAAGCAATGTTTGGGCTCCTGCTGCGGCTGCCAACTCCAGGTTGTGTCTCTCAGTCAATGTTTGGGCTCCTGCTGCTGCTGCCAACTCCAGTGTGTGTCTTTAGGCCAATTTTTGGGCTCCTGCTGCCAACTCCAGTGTCTCTTTCAAGCAATGTTTGGGCTCCTGCTGCTGCTGCCATCTCCAGGGTGTGTCTTTAGGCCAAATTTTGGGCTGCTGCTGCCAACTCCAGTGTCTCTTTCAAGCAATGTTTGTGCTCCTGCTGCTGCTGCCAACTCAAGTGTGTGTCTAGGGCAATTTTTGGGCTGCTGCTGCCAACGCCAGTGTCTCTTTCAAGCAATGTATGGGCTCCTGCTGCTGCTGACAACTCCAGTGTGTGTCTTTAGGCCAATTTTGGGGCTCCTGCTACCAACTCCAGTGTCTCTTTCAAGCAATGTTTGGGCTCCTGCTGCCAACTCCAGGGTGTGTCTCTCAGTCAATGATTGGGCTCCTGCTGCTGCTGCCAACTCCATTGTGTGTCTTTAGGCAAATTTTTCGGCTCCTGCTGCCAACTCCAGTGTCTCTTTCAAGCAATGTTTGGGCTCCTGCTGCTGCTGCCAACTCCAGGGTGTGTCTTAAGGCCAAAGTTTGGGTTCCTGCTGCCAACTCTAGTGTCTCTTTCAAGCACTGTTTGGGCTCCTGCTGCCAACTCCAGGGTGTGTGTTAAGGCCAATGTTTGGGTTCCTGCTGCCAACTCCAGTGTCTCTTTCATGCAATGTTTGGCCTCCTGCTGCTGCTGCCAACTCCAGTGTGTGTCTTTAGGCCAATTCTTGGGCTCCTACCACCAACTCCAGTGTCTCTTTCAAGCAATGTTTGGGCTCCTGCTGCTGCTGACAACTCCAGGGTGTGTGTTAAGGCCAATGTTTGGGTTCCTGCTGCCAACTCCAGTGTCTCTTTCAAGCAATGTTTGGGCATCTGCAGCTGCTGCCAACTCCAGGGTGTGTCTTTAGGCCAATTTTTGGGCCCCTGCTGCCAACTCCAGTGTCTCTTTCAAGCAATGTTTGGGCTCCGCCTGCTGCTGACAACGCCAGGGTGTGTCTTTAGGTCAATTTTTGGGCTCCTGCTGCCAACTCCAGTGCCTCTTTCAAGCAATGTTCGGGCTCCTGCTGCTGCTGCAAACTCCAGGGTGTGTCTTTAGGCCAATTTTTGTGCTGCTGCTGCTGCCAACTCCAGTGTCTCTTTCAAGCAATGTTTGGGCTCCTGCTGCTGCTGCCAACTCCAGGGTGTGTCTCTCAGTCAATGTTTGGGCTCCTGCTGCTGCCAACTCCAGTGTGTGTCTTTAGGCCACTTTTTGGGCTCCTGCTGCCAACTCCAGTGTATCTTTCAAGCAATGTTTGGGCTCCTGCTTCTGCTGCCATCTCCAGGGTGTGTCTTTAGGCCAAATTTTGGGCTGCTGCTGCCAACTCCAGTGTCTCTTTCAAGCAATGTTTGGGCTCCTGCTGCCAACTCCAGGGTGTGTCTTAAGGCCAGTTTTTGGGCTCCTTCTGCCAACTCCAGTGTCTCTTTCAAACAATGTTTGGGCTCCTGCTGCGGCTGCCAACTCCAGGGTGTGTCTTTAGGCCAAATTTTGGGCTGCTGCTGCCAACTCCAGTGTCTCTGTCAAGCAATGTTTGGGCTCCTGCTGCTGCTGCCAACTCTAGTGTGTGTCTAGGGCAATTTTTGGGCTGCTGCTGCCAACTCCAATGTCTCTTTCAAGCAATGTATGGGCTCCTGCCGCTGCTGACAACTCCAGTGTGTGTCTTTAGGCCAATTTTTGGGCTCCTGCTGCCAACTCCAGTGTCTCTTTCAAGCAATGTTTGGGCTCCTGCTGCCAACTCCAGGGTGTGTCTCTCAGTCAATGTTTGGGCTCCTGCTGCTGCTGCCAACTCCATTGTGTGTCTTTAGGCCAATTTTTGGGCTCCTGCTGCCAACTCCAGTGTCTTTTTCAAGCAATGTTTGGGCTCCTGCTGCTGCTGCCAACTCCAGGGTGTGTCTTAAGGCCAAAGTTTGGGCTGCTGCTGCCAACTCCAGTGTCTCTTTCAAGCAATGTTTGGGCTCCTGCTGCTGCTGCCAACTCCAGGGTGTGTCTTAAGGCCAGTTTTTGGGCTCCTGCTGCCAACTCCAGTGTCTCTTTCAAGCAATGTTTGGGCTCCTGCTGCGGCTGCCAACTCCAGGGTGTGTCTTTAGGCCAATTTTTGGGCTGCTGCTGCCAACTCCAATGTCTCTTTCAAGCAATGTATGGGCTCCTGCCGCTGCTGACAACTCCAGTGTGTGTCTTTAGGCCAATTTTTGGGCTCCTGCTGCCAACTCCAGTGTCTCTTTCAAGCAATGTTTGGGCTCCTGCTGCCAACTCCAGGGTGTGTCTCTCAGTCAATGTTTGGGCTCCTGCTGCTGCTGCCAACTCCATTGTGTGTCTTTAGGCCAATTTTTGGGCTCCTGCTGCCAACTCCAGTGTCTCTTTCAAGCAATGTTTGGGCTCCTGCTGCTGCTGCCAACTCCAGGGTGTGTCTTAAGGCCAGTTTTTGGGCTCCTGCTGCCAACTCCAGTGTCTCTTTCAAGCAATGTTTGGGCTCCTGCTGCGGCTGCCAACTCCAGGGTGTGTCTTTAGGCCAATTTTTGGGCGGCTGCTGCCAACTCCAATGTCTCTTTCAAGCAATGTATGGGCTCCTGCCGCTGCTGACAACTCCAGTGTGTGTCTTTAGGCCAATTTTTGGGCTCCTGCTGCCAACTCCAGTGTCTCTTTCAAGCAATGTTTGGGCTCCTGCTGCCAACTCCAGGGTGTGTCTCTCAGTCAATGTTTGGGCTCCTGCTGCTGCTGCCAACTCCATTGTGTGTCTTTAGGCCAATTTTTGGGCTCCTGCTGCCAACTCCAGTGTCTCTTTCAAGCAATGCTTGGGCTCCTGCTGCTGCTGCCAACTCCAGGGTGTGTCTTAAGGCCAAAGTTTGGGTTCCTGCTGCCAACTCCATGGTGTGTCTTTAGGTCAATTTTTGGGCTCCTGCTGCCAACTCCAGTGTCTCTTTCAAGCAATGTTTGGGCTTCTGCTGCTGCAAACTCCAGGGTGTGTCTTTAGGCCAATTTTTGGGCTGCTGCTGCCAATTCCAGTGTCTCTTTCAAGCAATGTTTGGGCTCCTGCTGCTGCTGCCAATTCCAGGGTGTGTCTCTCAGTCAATGTTTGGGCTCCTGCTGCTGCTGCCAACTCCAGTGTGTGTCTTTAGGCCAATTTTTGGGCTCCTGCTGCCAACTCCAGTGTCTCTTTCAAGCAATGTTTGGGCTCCTGCTGCTGCTGCCATCTCCAGGGTGTGTCTTTAGGCCAAATTTTGGGCTGCTGCTGCCAACTCCAGTGTCTCTTTCAAGCAATGTTTGGGCTCCTGCTGCTGCTGCCAACTCCACTGTGTGTCTAGGGCAATTTTTGGGCAGCTGCTGCCAACTCCAGTGTCTCTTTCAAGCAAAGTATGGGCTCCTGCCACTGCTGACAACTCCAGTGTGTGTCTTTAGGCCAATTTTTGGGCTCCTGCTGCCAACTCCAGTGTCTCTTTCAAGCAATGTTTGGGCTCCTGCTGCCAACTCCAGGGTGTGTCTCTCAGTCAATGTTTGGGCTCCTGCTGCTGCTGCCAACTCCAGTGTGTGTCTTTAGGCCAATTTTTGGGCTCCTGCTGCCAATTCCAGTGTCTCTTTCAAGCAATGTTTGGGCTCCTGCTGCTGCTGCCAACTCCAGGGTGTGTCTTAAGGCCAGTTTTTGGGCTCCTGCTGCCAACTCCAGTGTCTCTTTCAAGCAATGTTTGGGCTCCGGCTGCTGCTGCCAACTCCAGGGTGTGTCTTTAGGCCAATTTTTGGGCTCCTGCTGCCAACTCCAGTGTCTCTTTCAAGCAATGTTTGGGCTCCTGCTGCTGCTGCCATCTCCAGGGTGTGTCTTAAGGCCAAAGTTTGGGTTCCTGCTGCCAACTCTAGTGTCTCTTTCAAGCAATGTTTGGGCTCCTGCTGCTGCTGCCAACTCCAGGGTGTGTGTTAAGGCCAATGTTTGGGTTCCTGCTGCCAACTCCAGTGTCTCTTTCAAGCTATGTTTGGGCCCCTGCTGCTGCTGCCAACTCCAGTGTTTGTCTTTAGGGCAATTTTTGGGCTCTTGCTGCCAAGTCCAGTGTCTCTTTCAAGCAATGTTTGGGCCCCTGCTGCTGCTGCCAACTCCAGTGTTTTTCTTTAGGGCAGTTTTTGGGCCCCTGCTGCCAACTCCAGTGTCTCTTTCAAGCAATGTTTGGGCTCCGGCTGCTGCTGCCAACTCCAGGGTGTGTCTTTAGGCCAATTTTTGGGCTCCTGCTGCCAACTCCAGTGTCTCTTTCAAGCAATATTTGGGCCCCTGCTGCTGCTGCCAACTCCAGTGTTTGTCTTTAGGGCAATTTTTGGGCTCCTGCTGCCAAGTCCCGTGTCTCTTTCAAGCAATGTTTGGGCCCCTGCTGCTGCTGCCAACTCCAGGGTGTGTCTTAAGGCCAAAGTTTGGGTTCCTGCTGCCAACTCCAGGGTGTGTCTTTAGGTCAATTTTTGGGCTCCTGCTGCCAACTCCAGTGTCTCTTTCAAGCAATGTTTGGGCTTCTGCTGCTGCTGCAAACTCCAGGGTGTGTCTTTAGGCCAATTTTTGGGCTGCTGCTGCCAATTCCAGTGTCTCTTTCAAGCAATGTTTGGGCTCCTGCTGCTGCTGCCAATTCCAGGTTGTGTCTCTCAGTCAATGTTTGGGCTCCTGCTGCTGCTGCCATCTCCAGTGTGTGTCTTTAGGCCAATTTTTGGGCTCCTGCTGCCAACTCCAGTGTCTCTTTCAAGCAATGTTTGGGCTCCTGCTGCTGCTGCCATCTCCAGGGTGTGTCTTTAGGCCAAATTTTGGGCTGCTGCTGCCAACTCCAGTGTCTCTTTCAAGCAATGTTTGGGCTCCTGCTGCTGCTGCCAACTCCACTGTGTGTCTAGGGCAATTTTTGGGCAGCTGCTGCCAACTCCAGTGTCTCTTTCAAGCAATGTATGGGCTCCTGCCACTGCTGACAACTCCAGTGTGTGTCTTTAGGCCAATTTTTGGGCTCCTGCTGCCAACTCCAGTGTCTCTTTCAAGCAATGTTTGGGCTCCTGCTGCCAACTCCAGGGTGTGTCTCTCAGTCAATGTTTGGGCTCCTGCTGCTGCTGCCAACTCCAGTGTGTGTCTTTAGGCCAATTTTTGGGCTCCTGCTGCCAATTCCAGTGTCTCTTTCAAGCAATGTTTGGGCTCCTGCTGCTGCTGACAACTCCAGGGTGTGTCTTAAGGCCAGTTTTTGGGCTCCTGCTGCCAACTCCAGTGTCTCTTTCAAGCAATGTTTGGGCTCCTGCTGCTGCTGCCAACTCCAGGGTGTGTCTTTAGGCCAAATTTTGGGCTGCTGCTGCCAACTCCAGTGTCTCTTTCAAGCAATGTTTGGGCTCCTGCTGCTGCTGCCAACTCCAGTGTGTGTCTAGGGCAATTTTTGGGCTGCTGCTGCCAACTCCAATGTCTCTTTCAAGCAATGTATGGGCTCCTGCCGCTGCTGACAACTCCAGTGTGTGTCTTTAGGCCAATTTTTGGGCTCCTGCTGCCAACTCCAGTGTCTCTTTCAAGCAATGTTTGGGCTCCTGCTGCCAACTCCAGGGTGTGTCTCTCAGTCAATGTTTGGGCTCCTGCTTCTGCTGCCAACTCCATTGTGTGTCTTTAGGCCAATTTTTGGGCTCCTGCTGCCAACTCCAGTGTCGCTTTCAAGCAATGTTTGGGCTCCTGCTGCCAACTCCAGGGTGTGTCTTAAGGCCAAAGTTTGGGTTCCTGCTGCCAACTCCAGTGTCTCTTTCAAGCAATATTTGGGCCCCTGCTGCTGCTGCCAACTCCAGTGTTTGTCTTTAGGGCAATTTTTGGGCTCCTGCTGCCAAGTCCCGTGTCTCTTTCAAGCAATATTTGGGCCCCTGCTGCTGCTGCCAACTCCAGTGTTTTTCTTTAGGGCAATTCTTGGGCTCCTGCTGCCAACTCCAGTGTCTCTTTCAAGCAATGTTTGGGCTCCGGCTGCTGCTGCCAACTCCAGGGTGTGTCTTTAGGCCAATTTTTGGGCTCCTGCTGCCAACTCCAGTGTCTCTTTCAACCAATGTTTGGGCCCCTGCTGCTGCTGCCAACTCCAGTGTGTGTCTTTAGGGCAATTTTTGGGCTGCTGCTGCCAAACCCAGTGTCTCTTTCAAGCAATGTATGGGCCCCTGCTGCTGCTGCCAACTCCAGGGTGTGTGTTAAGGCCAATGTTTGGGTTCCTGCTGCCAACTCCAGTCTCTCTTTTAAGCAATGTTTGGGCCCCTGCTGCTGCTGCCAACTCCAGTGTTTTTCTTTAGGGCAATTTTTGGGCCCCTGCTGCCAACTCCAGTGTCTCTTTCAAGCAATGTTTGGGCTCCGGCTGCTGCTGCCAACTCCAGGGTGTGTCTTTAGGCCAATTTTTGGGCTCCTGCTGCCAACTCCAGTGTCTCTTTCAAGCAATGTTTGGGCTCCTGCTGCTGCTGCCATCTCCAGGGTGTGTCTTAAGGCCAAAGTTTGGGTTCCTGCTGCCAACTCTAGTGTCTCTTTCAAGCAATGTTTGGGCTCCTGCTGCTGCTGCCAACTCCAGGGTGTGTGTTAAGGCCAATGTTTGGGTTCCTGCTGCCAACTCCAGTGTCTCTTTCAAGCAATGTTTGGGCCCCTGCTGCTGCTGCCAACTCCAGTGTTTGTCTTTAGGGCAATTTTTGGGCTCTTGCTGCCAAGTCCAGTGTCTCTTTCAAGCAATGTTTGGGCCCCTGCTGCTGCTGCCAACTCCAGTGTTTTTCTTTAGGGCAGTTTTTGGGCCCCTGCTGCCAACTCCACTGTCTCTTTCAAGCAATGTTTGGGCTCCGGCTGCTGCTGCCAACTCCAGGGTGTGTCTTTAGGCCAATTTTTGGGCTCCTGCTGCCAACTCCAGTGTCTCTTTCAAGCAATATTTGGGCCCCTGCTGCTGCTGCCAACTCCAGTGTTTGTCTTTAGGGCAATTTTTGGGCTCCTGCTGCCAAGTCCCGTGTCTCTTTCAAGCAATGTTTGGGCCCCTGCTGCTGCTGCCAACTCCAGTGTTTTTCTTTAGGGCAATTTTTGGGCTCCTCCTGCCAACTCCAGTGTCTCTTTCAAGCAATGTTTGGGCTCCGGCTGCTGCTGCCAACTCCAGGGTGTGTCTTTAGGCCAATTTTTGGGCTCCTGCTGCCAACTCCAGTGTCTCTTTCAACCAATGTTTGGGCCCCTGCTGCTGCTGCCAACTCCAGTGTGTGTCTTTAGGGCAATTTTTGGGCTGCTGCTGCCAAGCCCAGTGTCTCTTTCAAGCAATGTATGGGCCCCTGCTGCCAACTCCAGGGTGTGTGTTAAGGCCAATGTTTGGGTTCCTGCTGCCAACTCCAGTCTCTCTTTTAAGCAATGTTTGGGCCCCTGCTGCTGCTGCCAACTCCAGTGTTTTTCTTTAGGGCAATTTTTGGGCCCCTGCTGCCAACTCCAGTGTCTCTTTCAAGCAATGTTTGGGCTCCGGCTGCTGCTGCCAACTCCAGGGTGTGTCTTTAGGCCAATTTTTGGGCTCCTGCTGCCAACTCCAGTGTCTCTTTCAAGCAATGTTTGGGCTCCTGCTGCTGCTGCCATCTCCAGGGTGTGTCTTAAGGCCAAAGTTTGGGTTCCTGCTGCCAACTCTAGTGTCTATTTCAAGCAATGTTTGGGCTCCTGCTGCTGCTGCCAACTCCAGGGTGTGTGTTAAGGCCAATGTTTGGGTTCCTGCTGCCAACTCCAGTGTCTCTTTCAAGCAATGTTTGCGCCCCTGCTGCTGCTGCCAACTCCAGTGTTTGTCTTTAGGGCAATTTTTGGGCTCTTGCTGCCAAGTCCAGTGTCTCTTTCAAGCAATGTTTGGGCCCCTGCTGCTGCTGCCAACTCCAGTGTTTTTCTTTAGGGCAGTTTTTGGGCCCCTGCTGCCAACTCCAGTGTCTCTTTCAAGCAATGTTTGGGCTCCGGCTGCTGCTGCCAACTCCAGGGTGTGTCTTTAGGCCAATTTTTGGGCTCCTGCTGCCAACTCCAGTGTCTCTTTCAAGCAATGTTTGAGCTCCTGCTGCTGCTGCCATCTCCAGGGTGTGTCTTAAGGCCAAAGTTTGGGTTCCTGCTGCCAACTCTAGTGTCTCTTTCAAGCAATGTTTGGGCTCCGGCTGCTGCTGCCAACTCCAGGGTGTGTCTTTAGGCCAATTTTTGGGCTTCTGCTGCCAACTCCAGTGTCTCTTTCAAGCAATGTTTGGGCCCCTGCTGCTGCTGCCAACTCCAGTGTGTGTCTTTAGGGCAATTTTGGGGCTCCTGCTGCCAAGTCCAGTGTCAATTTCAAGCAATGTTTGGGCTCCTGCTGCTGCTGCCAACTCCAGGGTGTGTCTTTAGGCCAATTTTTGGGCCCCTGCTGCCAACTCCAGTGTCTCTTTCAAGCAATGTTTGGGCTCCGGCTGCTGCTGCCAACTCCAGGGTGTGTCTTTAGGCCAATTTTTGGGCTCCTGCTGCCAACTCCAGTGTCTCTTTCAAGCAATGTTTGGGCTCCTGCTGCTGCTGACAACTCCAGTGTGTGTCTTTAGGCCAATTTTTGTGCTGCTGCTGCCAACTCCAGTGTCTCTTTCAAGCAATGTTTGGGATCCTGCTGCTGCTGCCAACTCCAGCGTCTCTTTCAAGCAATGTTTGGGCTCCTGCTGCCAACTCCAGGGTGTGTCTCTCAGTCAATGTTTGGGCTCCTGCTGCTGCTGCCAACTCCATTGTGTGTCTTTAGGCCAATTTTTGGGCTCCTGCTGCCAACTCCAGTGTCTCTTTCAAGCAATGGTTGGGCTCCTGCTGCTGCTGCCAACTCCAGGGTGTGTCTTTAGGCCAAATTTTGGGCTGCTGCTGCCAACTCCAGTGTTTCTTTCAAGCAATGTTTGGGCTCCTGCTGCTGCTGCCAACTCCAGTGTGTGTCTAGGGCAATTTTTGGGCTGATGCTGCCAACTCCAATGTCTCTTTCAAGCAATGTATGGGCTCCTGCCGCTGCTGACAACTCCAGTGTGTGTCTTTAGGCCAATTTTTGGGCTCCTGCTGCCCACTCCAGTGTCTCTTTCAAGCAATGTTTGGGCTCCTGCTGCCAACTCCAGGGTGTGTCTCTCAGTCAATGTTTGGGCTCCTGCTTCTGCTGCCAACTCCATTGTGTGTCTTTAGGCCAATTTTTGGGCTCCTGCTGCCAACTCCAGTGTCGCTTTCAAGCAATGTTTGGGCTCCTGCTGCCAACTCCAGTGTTTGTCTTTAGGGCAATTTTTGGGCTCCTGCTGCCAACTCCAGTGTCTCTTTCAAGCAATGTTTGGGCTCCGGCTGCTGCTGCCAACTCCAGGGTGTGTCTTTAGGCCAATTTTTGGGCTCCTGCTGCCAACTCCAGTGTCTCTTTCAACCAATGTTTGGGCCCCTGCTGCTGCTGCCAACTCCAGTGTGTGTCTTTAGGGCAATTTTTGGGCTGCTGCTGCCAAGCCCAGTGTCTCTTTCAAGCAATGTATGGGCCCCTGCAGCTGCTGCCAACTCCAGGGTGTGTGTTAAGGCCAATGTTTGGGTTCCTGCTGCCAACTCCAGTGTCTCTTTTAAGCAATGTTTGGGCCCCTGCTGCTGCTGCCAACTCCAGTGTTTTTCTTTAGGGCAATTTTTGGGCCCCTGCTGCCAACTCCAGTGTCTCTTTCAAGCAATGTTTGGGCTCCGGCTGCTGCTGCCAACTCCAGGGTGTGTCTTTAGGCCAATTTTTGGGCTCCTGCTGCCAACTCCAGTGTCTCTTTCAAGCAATGTTTGGGCTCCTGCTGCTGCTGCCATCTCCAGGGTGTGTCTTAAGGCCAAAGTTTGGGTTCCTGCTGCCAACTCTAGTGTCTCTTTCAAGCAATGTTTGGGCTCCTGCTGCTGCTGCCAACTCCAGGGTGTGTGTTAAGGCCAATGTTTGGGTTCCTGCTGCCAACTCCAGTGTCTCTTTCAAGCAATGTTTGGGCCCCTGCTGCTGCTGCCAACTCCAGTGTTTGTCTTTAGGGCAATTTTTGGGCTCTTGCTGCCAAGTCCAGTGTCTCTTTCAAGCAATGTTTGGGCCCCTGCTGCTGCTGCCAACTCCAGTGTTTTTCTTTAGGGCAATTTTTGGGCCCCTGCTGCCAACTCCAGTGTCTCTTTCAAGCAATGTTTGGGCTCCGGCTGCTGCTGCCAACTCCAGGGTGTGTCTTTAGGCCAATTTTTGGGCTCCTGCTGCCAACTCCAGTGTCTCTTTCAAGCAATGTTTGGGCTCCTGCTGCTGCTGCCATCTCCAGGGTGTGTCTTAAGGCCAAAGTTTGGGTTCCTGCTGCCAACTCCAGTGTCTCTTTCAAGCAATGTTTGGGCTCCGGCTGCTGCTGCCAACTCCAGGGTGTGTCTTTAGGCCAATTTTTGGGCTCCTGCTGCCAACTCCAGTGTCTCTTTCAAGCAATGTTTGGGCCCCTGCTGCTGCTGCCAACTCCAGTGTGTGTCTTTAGGGCAATTTTGGGGCTCCTGCTGCCAAGTCCAGTGTCTCTTTCAACCAATGTTTGGGCTCCTGCTGCTGCTGCCAACTCCAGGGTGTGTCTTTAGGCCAATTTTTGGGCCCCTGCTGCCAACTCCAGTGTCTCTTTCAAGCAATGTTTGGGCTCCTGCTGCCAACTCCAGGGTGTGTCTTAAGGCTAAAGTTTGGGTTCCTGCTGCCAACTCCAGTGTCTCTTTCAAGCAATATTTGGGCCCCTGCTGCTGCTGCCAACTCCAGTGTTTGTCTTTAGGGCAATTTTTGGGCTCCTGCTGCCAAGTCCCATGTCTCTTTCAAGCAATGTTTGGGCCCCTGCTGCTACTGCCAACTCCAGTGTTTTTCTTTAGGGCAATTTTTGGGCTCCTGCTGCCAACTCCAGTGTCTCTTTCAAGCAATGTTTGGGCTCCGGCTGCTGCTGCCAACTCCAGGGTGTGTCTTTATGCCAATTTTTGGGCTCCTGCTGCCAACTCCAGTGTCTCTTTCAACCAATGTTTGGGCCCCTGCTGCTGCTGCCAACTCCAGTGTTTGTCTTTAGGGCAATTTTTGGGCTGCTGCTGCCAAGCCCAGTGTCTCTTTCAAGCAATGTATGGGCCCCTGCTGCTGCTGCCAACTCCAGGGTGTGTGTTAAGGCCAATGTTTGGGTTCCTGCTGCCAACTCCAGTGTCTCTTTCAAGCAATGTTTGGGCCCCTGCTGCTGCTGCCAACTCCAGTGTTTTTCTTTAGGCCAATTTTTGGGCTCCTGCTGCCAACTCCAGTGTCGCTTTCAAGCAATGTTTGGGCTCCTGCTGCCAACTCCAGTGTTTGTCTTTAGGGCAATTTTTGGGCTCCTGCTGCCAACTCCAGTGTCTCTTTCAAGCAATGTTTGGGCTCCGGCTGCTGCTGCCAACTCCAGGGTGTGTCTTTAGGCCAATTTTTGGGCTCCTGCTGCCAACTCCAGTGTCTCTTTCAACCAATGTTTGGGCCCCTGCTGCTGCTGCCAACTCCAGTGTGTGTCTTTAGGGCAATTTTTGGGCTGCTGCTGCCAAGCCCAGTGTCTCTTTCAAGCAATGTATGGGCCCCTGCTGCTGCTGCCAACTCCAGGGTGTGTGTTAAGGCCAATGTTTGGGTTCCTGCTGCCAACTCCAGTGTCTCTTTTAAGCAATGTTTGGGCCCCTGCTGCTGCTGCCAACTCCAGTGTTTTTCTTTAGGGCAATTTTTGGGCCCCTGCTGCCAACTCCAGTGTCTCTTTCAAGCAATGTTTGGGCTCCGGCTGCTGCTGCCAACTCCAGGGTGTGTCTTTAGGCCAATTTTTGGGCTCCTGCTGCCAACTCCAGTGTCTCTTTCAAGCAATGTTTGGGCTCCTGCTGCTGCTGCCATCTCCAGGGTGTGTCTTAAGGCCAAAGTTTGGGTTCCTGCTGCCAACTCTAGTGTCTCTTTCAAGCAATGTTTGGGCTCCTGCTGCTGCTGCCAACTCCAGGGTGTGTGTTAAGGCCAATGTTTGGGTTCCTGCTGCCAACTCCAGTGTCTCTTTCAAGCAATGTTTGGGCCCCTGCTGCTGCTGCCAACTCCAGTGTTTGTCTTTAGGGCAATTTTTGGGCTCTTGCTGCCAAGTCCAGTGTCTCTTTCAAGCAATGTTTGGGCCCCTGCTGCTGCTGCCAACTCCAGTGTTTTTCTTTAGGGCAATTTTTGGGCCCCTGCTGCCAACTCCAGTGTCTCTTTCAAGCAATGTTTGGGCTCCGGCTGCTGCTGCCAACTCCAGGGTGTGTCTTTAGGCCAATTTTTGGGCTCCTGCTGCCAACTCCAGTGTCTCTTTCAAGCAATGTTTGGGCTCCTGCTGCTGCTGCCATCTCCAGGGTGTGTCTTAAGGCCAAAGTTTGGGTTCCTGCTGCCAACTCCAGTGTCTCTTTCAAGCAGTGTTTGGGCTCCGGCTGCTGCTGCCAACTCCAGGGTGTGTCTTTAGGCCAATTTTTGGGCTCCTGCTGCCAACTCCAGTGTCTCTTTCAAGCAATGTTTGGGCCCCTGCTGCTGCTGCCAACTCCAGTGTGTGTCTTTAGGGCAATTTTGGGGCTCCTGCTGCCAAGTCCAGTGTCTCTTTCAACCAATGTTTGGGCTCCTGCTGCTGCTGCCAACTCCAGGGTGTGTCTTTAGGCCAATTTTTGGGCCCCTGCTGCCAACTCCAGTGTCTCTTTCAAGCAATGTTTGGGCTCCTGCTGCCAACTCCAGGGTGTGTCTTAAGGCTAAAGTTTGGGTTCCTGCTGCCAACTCCAGTGTCTCTTTCAAGCAATATTTGGGCCCCTGCTGCTGCTGCCAACTCCAGTGTTTGTCTTTAGGGCAATTTTTGGGCTCCTGCTGCCAAGTCCCATGTCTCTTTCAAGCAATGTTTGGGCCCCTGCTGCTGCTGCCAACTCCAGTGTTTTTCTTTAGGGCAATTTTTGGGCTCCTGCTGCCAACTCCAGTGTCTCTTTCAAGCAATGTTTGGGCTCCGGCTGCTGCTGCCAACTCCAGGGTGTGTCTTTATGCCAATTTTTGGGCTCCTGCTGCCAACTCCAGTGTCTCTTTCAACCAATGTTTGGGCCCCTGCTGCTGCTGCCAACTCCAGTGTTTGTCTTTAGGGCAATTTTTGGGCTGCTGCTGCCAAGCCCAGTGTCTCTTTCAAGCAATGTATGGGCCCCTGCTGCTGCTGCCAACTCCAGGGTGTGTGTTAAGGCCAATGTTTGGGTTCCTGCTGCCAACTCCAGTGTCTCTTTCAAGCAATGTTTGGGCCCCTGCTGCTGCTGCCAACTCCAGTGTTTTTCTTTAGGGCAATTTTTGGGCCCCTGCTGCCAACTCCAGTGTCTCTTTCAAGCAATGTTTGGGCTCCGGCTGCTGCTGCCAACTCCAGGGTGTGTCTTTAGGCCAATTTTTGGGCTCCTGCTGCCCACTCCAGTGTCTCTTTCAAGCAATGTTTGGGCTCCTGCTGCTGCTGCCATCTCCAGGGTTTGTCTTAAGGCCAAAGTTTGGGTTCCTGCTGCCAACTCTAGTGTCTCTTTCAAGCAATGTTTGGGCTCCTGCTGCTGCTGCCAACTCCAGGGTGTGTGTTAAGGCCAATGTTTGGGTTCCTGCTGCCAACTCCAGTGTCTCTTTCAAGCAATGTTTGGGCCCCTGCTGCTGCCAACTCCAGTGTTTGTCTTTAGGGCAATTTTTGGGCTCTTGCTGCCAAGTCCAGTGTCTCTTTCAAGCAATGTTTGGGCCCCTGCTGCTGCTGCCAACTCCAGTGTTTGTCTTTAGGGCAATTTTTGGGCTCCTGCTGCCAACTCCAGTGTCTCTTTCAAGCAATGTTTGGGCTCCGGCTGCTGCTGCCAACTCCAGGGTGTGTCTTTAGGCCAATTTTTGGGCTCCTGCTGCCAACTCCAGTGTCTCTTTCAAGCAATGTTTGGGCCCCTGCTGCTGCTGCCAACTCCAGTGTGTGTCTTTAGGGCAATTTTGGGGCTCCTGCTGCCAAGTCCAGTGTCTCTTTCAAGCAATGTTTGGGCTCCTGCTGCTGCTGCCAACTCCAGGTTGTGTCTTTAGGCCATTTTTTGGGCCCCTGCTGCCAACTCCAGTGTCTCTTTCAAGCAATGTTTGGGCTCCGGCTGCTGCTGCCAACTCCAGGGTGTGTCTTTAGGCCAATTTTTGGGCTCCTGCTGCCAACTCCAGTGTCTCTTTCAAGCAATGTTTGGGCTCCTGCTGCTGCTGACAACTCCAGTGTGTGTCTTTAGGCCAATTTTTGTGCTGCTGCTGCCAACTCCAGTGTCTCTTTCAAGCAATGTTTGGGATCCTGCTGCTGCTGCCAACTCCAGGGTGTGTCTCTCACTTGATGTTTGGGCTCCTGCTGCTGCTGCCAACTCCAGTGTGTGTCTTTAGGCCAATTTTTGGGCTCCTGACACCAACTCCAGTGTCTCTTTCAAGCAATGTTTGGGCTCCTGCTGCTGCTGACAACTCCAGGGTGTCTTAAGGCCAATGTTTGGGTTCCTGTTGCCAACTCCAGTGTCTCTTTCAAGCAATGTTTGGGCTCCTGCTGCTGCTGCCAACTCCAGGGTGTATCTTTAGGCCAATTTTTTGGGCTCCTGCTGCCAACTCCAGTATCTCTTTCAAGCAATGTTTGGGCTCCGCCTGCTGCTGCCAACTCCAGGGTGTGTCTTTAGGCCAATTTTTGGGCTCCGGCTGCCTAATCCAGTGTGTCTTTCAAGCAATGTTTGGGCTCCGGCTGCTGCTGCCAGCACCAGTGTGTGTCTTTAGGCCAATTTTTGGGCTCCTGCTGCCAACACCAGTGTCTCTTTCAAGCAATGTTTGTGCTCCTTCTGCTGCTGCCAACTCCAGGGTGTGTCTTTAGGCCAATGTTTGGGTTCCTGCTGCTGCTGACAACTCCAGGGTGTCATTCAGTCAATTTCTGGGTTCCTGCTGCTGCTGCTGCCAACTCCAGGGTGTGTCTTTCAGCCAATGCTTGGGTTCCTGCTGCTGCTGCTGCCAACTCCAGGGTGTGCCTTCCAGCCAATTTTTGTGCTCCTGCTGCTGCAAACTTCATGGTGCCTTCCAGCCAGTTTCTGGGTTCCTGCTGCTGCTGCCAACTCCAGGGTGTGTCTCTCAGTCAATTTTTGGGCTCCTGCTGCCAACTCCAGGGTGTCATTCAGCCCATTTTTGTGCTCCTGCTGCTGCTGCTGCCAACTCCAGGGTGTTTTTCAACTAATATTTGGGCTCCTGTTGCTGCCAGCTCAAGGGTGTGTTTTTCTCATGCAATATAGGGGCTCCTCATTGTGATGCCACCTCAACTCTCTGCAATTGTGCCGCTCTGTGATTCTAATAGCGATGCCTCTGATCTGCATGTCATAATAATTTACAGTATTATTTCACTAACCCAGCACGCATCCTATGAGTGTTACAGCAAGGCAGAATGGTTTACAACCCTATTGAGGCTCTAGGAAGCGCAGAAATAGCCGTTTTTTATAGCGATTCACCGCAAATAAATTTGCGTCGAAACAAATTTTGTTTGAAAATTCTGCGAATCAGTCGAAAAAAATGCACATTACAAAACAAGCCAAAATGTCCTGGACAAAATATAATACAAGAGAGCCTAACATAAATATTTCTATAGGATTCTCACACAATAAAGCAAAAACAAGACATAAGTAATTTGTCATATAGTGTAGTGTGACACAATGCCCAACGTGTCCATGTGACATTGACTAGACCGCCAATACGTATTTCCTTTAGTGTGCCTTTTCTTCTGTTGGGTTTATGTGTTTTCACAATGTGACATTTAACAAATGTGACCAGACGCTCAATGAGTTGCACGGGAGTCGATGGTGGCGTGATTGCGCTTGCAAAGCAAGCATCTCGCAATCACCTTTGAAATGCTGCCTGTGTTCGGCAATGGTCACATTCAGGGAGGCACTGAACGATCGACCGCCACCACCAGCAAGTCTTGCCTGTTGTGTTTTGGAGGCCGTCATAATAGCGATTCCACTCCTTTGAGTGGAAATTGATATCGCAAGGGATTTCCAGACACTGAACATAGATGATTGCAGGGTGATCGCACTGCATGCGTGACCACCCCACAATGGCTTTAGCCTCACTAAAACATTTAACAATGTAGCGCAGTGTGTTTTAGGGTAAAAGGGGGTTGGTTAAATACCATGATGCTCACAGGGAC
>JAQIHN010000598.1:0-7500 GCA_027917425.1 Gastrophryne carolinensis
GTCATTTAGACATTTATTTCCATATCTGGCTTTAAAGCAAGCTTTTTACTGAGAAGAGCGCCGCAAATACCGCAACCTTCAGGTTGTTAAATGCCCATGGTGCCCTACATTGGGCACTACTTGGAGAACAATCGCAACATAAGCACCAATTTCCTAGGTCTGGCCTCTAACCTGCACAGAAATTTAACCATGATGATTTCCATTCTTGGTATGGGAAGCCCCAAGAGAAATACAAATATCTGGATAAATGCACAATGATTCAAAGGGTTCCTAAACATTCACCATGTCTCTTCTTTGGATAGCCAAAGCTGCCACTTCAAGGGGATATAGCTCAGTGGTAGAGCATTCGACTACAGATTGAGAGGTCCCTGGTTCAAATCCGGGTGCCCCTTTTGCATCATTTCCTTTTTGCTATGCTTGCAGGTAAACCCATTGTGCCGACAAAAACACAGGCAGATAAATAACCATAAACAACTACATCTAACTCAAACTACAAAGGGCAGTCATTTAGACATTTGCTTCCATATCTGGCTTTAAAGCAAGCTTTTCACTGAGAAGAGCTCCCCAAATACCGCAACCCTCAGGTTGTTAAATGCCCATGGTGCCCTACATTGGGCACTACTTGGAGAACAATTGCAACATAGGCACCAATTTCCTAGGTCTGGCCTCTAACCTGCATAGAAATGTAACCATGATGATTTCCATTCTTGGTATGGGAAGCCCCAAGAGAAACGCAAATATCTGGATAAATGCACAATGATTCAAAGGGTTCCTAAACATTCACCATGTCTGTTCTTTGGATGGCCAAAGCTGCCACTTCAAGGGGTTATAGCTCAGTGGTAGAGCATTCGCCTGCAAATCGAGAGGTCCCTGGTTCAAATCCGGGTCGCCCTTTGCATCTTTTCCTTTTTGCTATGCTTGCAGGTAAACCCATTGTGCAGACAAAAACACAGGCAGATAAATAACCATAACCAACTACATCTAACTCAAACTACAAAGGGCAGTCATTTAGACATTTACTTCCATATCTGGCTTTAAAGCAAGCTTTTCACTGAGAAGGACTCCCCAAATTCCGCAACCCTCAGGTTGTTAAATGCCCTTGGTGCCCTACATTGGGCACTACTTGGAGAACAATTGCAACATAAGCACCAATTTTCTAGGTCTGGCCTCTAACCTGCACAGAAATGTAACCATGATGATTTCCATTCTTGGTATGGGAAGCCCCAAGAGAAACAGAAATATCTGGATAAATGCACAATGATACGAAAGGGTTCCTAAACATTCACCATGTCTGTTCTTTGGATAGCCAAAGCTGTCACTTCATGGGGGTACAGCTCAGTGGTAGAGTATTCGACTGCAGATAGAGAAGTCCCTGGTTCAAATCCAGGTGCCCCCTTTGCATCCATTCCTTTTTGCTATGCTTGCAGGTAAACCCATTGTTCAGACCAAGACACAGGCAGATAAATAACCATAAACAACTACATCTAGCTCAAACTACAAATGTCAGTCATTTAGACATTTACTTCCATATCTGGCTTTAAAGCAAGCTTTTCACTGAGAAGGGCTCCCCAAACACCGCAACCCTCAGGTTTTTAAATGCCCTTGGTGCCCTACATTGGGCACTACTTTGAGAACAATTGCAACATAAGCACCAATTTCCTAGGTCTGGCCTCTAACCTGCACAGAAATGTAACCATGATGATTTCCATTCTTGGTATGGGAAGCACCAAGAGAAACAGAAATATCTGGATAAATGCACAATGATTCAAAGGGTTCCTACACATTCACCATGTCTGTTCTATGGATAGCCAAAGCTGCCACTTTAAGGGGGTATAGCTCAGTGGTAGAGCATTCGACTGCAGATTGAGAGGTCTCTGGTTCAAATCCGGGTGCCCCCTTTGCATCGTTTCGTTTTTGCTATGCTTGCAGGTAAACCCATTGTGCAGACAAAAACACAGGAGAACAATTGCAACATAAGCACCAATTTCCTAGGTCTGGCCTCTAACCTGCACAGAAATGTAACCATGATGATTTCCATTCTTGGTATGGGAAGCCCCAAGAGAAACGGAAATATCTGTATAACTGCACAAAGATTCAAAGGGTTCCTACACATTCACCATGTCTGTTCCTTGGATAGCCAAAGCTGTCACTTCAAGGGGGTACAGCTCAGTGGTAGAGCATTCGACTGCAGATTGAGAGGTCCCTGGTTAAAATCCGGGTGCCCCCTTTGCATCCTTCCTTTTTTGCTATGCTTGCAGGTGAACCCATTGTGCAGACAAAACACAGGCAGATAAATAACCATAAACAACTACATCTAACTCAAACTACAAAGGGCAGTCATTTAGACATTTACTTCCATATCTGGCTTTAAAGCAAGCTTTTCACTGGGAAGAGCTCCCCAAATACCGCAACCCTCAGGTAGTTAAATGCCCTTGATGCCCTACATTGGGCACTACTTGGAGAACAATTGCAACATAAGCACCAATTTCCTGGGTCTGGCCTCTAACCTGCACAGAAATGTAACCATGATGATTTCCATTCTTGGTATGGGAAGCCCCAAGAGAAACAGAAATATCTGGATAACTGCACAAAGATTCAAAGGGTTCCTACACATTCACCATGTCTGTTCTTTGGATAGCCAAAACTGCCGCTTCAAGGGGGTATAGCTCAGTGGTAGAGCATTCGACTGCAGATCGAGAGGTCCCTGGTTCAAACCCGGGTGCCCCCTTTGCATCCTTCCTTTTTTGCTATGCTTGCAGGTAAACCCATTGTGCAGACAAAACACAGGCAGATAAATAACCATAAACAACTACATCTAACTCAAACTACAAAGGGCAGTCATTTAGACATTTATTTCCATATCTGGCTTTAAAGCAAGCTTTTCACTGAGAAGGGCTCCCCAAACACCGCAACCCTCAGGTTGTTAAATGCCCTTGATGCCCTACATTGGGCACTACTTGGAGAACAATTGCAACATAAGCACCAATTTCCTAGGTCTGGCCTCTAACCTGCACAGAAATGTAACCATGATGATTTCCATTCTTGGTATGGGAAGCCCCAAGAGAAACAGAAATATCTGGATAAATGCACAAAGATTCAAAGGGTTCCTACACATTCACCATGTCTGTTCTATGGATAGCCAAAGCTGCCACTTTAAAGGGGTATAGCTCAGTGGTAGAGCATTCGACTGCAGTTTGAGAGGTGTCTGGTTCAAATCCGGGTGCCCCCTTTGCATCGTTTCGTTTTTGCTATGCTTGAAGGTAAACCCATTGTGCAGACAAAACACAGGCAGATAAATAACCATAAACAACTACATCTAACTCAAACTACAAAGGGCAGTCATTTAGACATTTACTTCCATATCTGGCTTTAAAGCAAGCTTTTCACTGAGAAGGGCTCCCCAAACACCGCAACCCTCAGGTTGTTAAATGCCCTTGATGCCCTACATTGGGCACTACTTGGAGAACAATTGCAACATAAGCACCAATTTCCTAGGTCTGGCCTCTAACCTGCACAGAAATGTAACCATGATGATTTCCATTCTTGGTATGGGAAGCCCCAAGGGAAACAGAAATATCTAGATAACTGCACAAAGATTCAAAGGGTTCCTACACATTCACCATGTCTGTTCTTTGGATAGTGAAAACTGCCACTTCAAGGGGGTATAGCTCAGTGGTAGAGCATTCGACTGCAGATCGAGAGGTCCCTGGTTCAAACCCGGGTGCCCCCTTTGCATTCTTCCTTTTTTGCTATGCTTGCAGGTAAACCCATTGTGCAGACAAAACACAGGCAGATAAATAACCATAAACAACTACATCTAACTCAAACTACAAAGGGCAGTCATTTAGACATTTACTTCTATATCTGGCTTTAAAGCAAGCTTTTCACTGAGAAGGGCTCCCCAAACACCGCAACCCTCAGGTTGTTAAATGCACTTGATGCCCTACATTGGGCACTACTTGGAGAACAATTGCAACATAAGCACCAATATCCTAGGTCTGGCCTCTAACATGCACAGAAATGTAACCATGATGATTTCCATTCTTGGTATGGGAAGCCCCAAGAGAAACAGAAATATCTGGATAACTGCACAGATTCAAATGGTTCCTAATCATTCACCATGTCTGTTCTTTGGATAGCCAAAGCTGTCACTTCAAGGGGGTATAGCTCAGTGGTAGAGCATTCGACTGCAGATCGAGAGGTCCCTGGTTAAAATCCGGGTGCCCCCTTTGCATCCTTCCCTTTTTGCTATGCTTGCAGGTAAACCCATTGTGCAGACAAAACAAAGGCAGATAAATAACCATAAACAACTATATCTAACTCAAACTACAAAGGGCAGTCATTTAGACATTTACTTCCATATCTGGCTTTAAAGCAAGCTTTTCACTGAGAAGGGCTCCCCAATCACCGCAACCCTCAGGTAGTTAAATGCCCTTGATGCCCTACATTGGGCACTACTTGGAGAACAATTGCAACATAAGCACCAATTTCCTAGGTCTGGCCTCTAACCTGCACAGAAATGTAACCATGATGATTTCCATTCTTGGTATGGGAAGCCCCAAGAGAAACAGAAATATCTGGATAACTGCAGAAAGATTCAAAGGGTTCCTACACATTCACCATGTCTGTTCTTTGGATAGCCGAAGCTGCAACTTCAAGGGCGTATAGCTCAGTGGTAGAGCATTCGACTGCAGATCGAGAGGTCTCTGGTTCAAATCCGGGTGCCCCCTTTGCATCCTTTAGTTTTTGCTATGCTTACAGGTAAACCCATTGTGCAGACAAAAACACAGGCAGATAAATTACCATAAACAACTACATCTAACTCAAACTACAAAGGGCAGTCATTTAGACATTTACTTCCATATCTGGCTTTAAAGCAAGCTTTTCACTGAGAAGGACTCCCCAAATACCGCAACCCTCAGGTTGTTAAATGTCCTTGGTGCCCTACATTGGGCACTACTTGGAGAACAATTGCAACATAAGCACCAATTTTCTAGGTCTGGCCTCTAACCTGCACAGAAATGTAACCATGATGATTTCCATTCTTGGCATGGGAAGCCCCAAGATAAACTGGTCCCTGGTTCAAATCCGGGTGCCCCCTTTGCATCCTTTCCTTTTTGCTATGCTTGCAGGTAAATCCATTGTGCAGACACAAACACAGGCAGATAAATAACCATAAACAACTACATCTAACTCAAACTACAAAGGGCAGTAATTTAGACATTTATTTCCATATCTGGCTTTAAAGCAAGCTTTTTACTGAGAAGAGCGCCGCAAATACCGCAACCTTCAGGTTGTTAAATGCCCATGGTGCCCTACATTGGGCACTACTTGGAGAACAATCGCAACATAAGCACCAATTTCCTAGGTCTGGCCTCTAACCTGCACAGAAATTTAACCATGATGATTTCCATTCTTGGTATGGGAAGCCCCAAGAGAAATACAAATATCTGGATAAATGCACAATGATTCAAAGGGTTCCTAAACATTCACCATGTCTCTTCTTTGGATAGCCAAAGCTGCCACTTCAAGGGGATATAGCTCAGTGGTAGAGCATTCGACTACAGATTGAGAGGTCCCTGGTTCAAATCCGGGTGCCCCTTTTGCATCATTTCCTTTTTGCTATGCTTGCAGGTAAACCCATTGTGCCGACAAAAACACAGGCAGATAAATAACCATAAACAACTACATCTAACTCAAACTACAAAGGGCAGTCATTTAGACATTTGCTTCCATATCTGGCTTTAAAGCAAGCTTTTCACTGAGAAGAGCTCCCCAAATACCGCAACCCTCAGGTTGTTAAATGCCCATGGTGCCCTACATTGGGCACTACTTGGAGAACAATTGCAACATAGGCACCAATTTCCTAGGTCTGGCCTCTAACCTGCATAGAAATGTAACCATGATGATTTCCATTCTTGGTATGGGAAGCCCCAAGAGAAACGCAAATATCTGGATAAATGCACAATGATTCAAAGGGTTCCTAAACATTCACCATGTCTGTTCTTTGGATGGCCAAAGCTGCCACTTCAAGGGGTTATAGCTCAGTGGTAGAGCATTCGCCTGCAAATCGAGAGTTCCCTGGTTCAAATCCGGGTCGCCCTTTGCATCTTTTCCTTTTTGCTATGCTTGCAGGTAAACCCATTGTGCAGACAAAAACACAGGCAGATAAATAACCATAACCAACTACATCTAACTCAAACTACAAAGGGCAGTCATTTAGACATTTACTTCCATATCTGGCTTTAAAGCAAGCTTTTCACTGAGAAGGACTCCCCAAATTCCGCAACCCTCAGGTTGTTAAATGCCCTTGGTGCCCTACATTGGGCACTACTTGGAGAACAATTGCAACATAAGCACCAATTTTCTAGGTCTGGCCTCTAACCTGCTCAGAAATGTAACCATGATGATTTCCATTCTTGGTATGGGAAGCCCCAAGAGAAACAGAAATATCTGGATAAATGCACAATGATACGAAAGGGTTCCTAAACATTCACCATGTCTGTTCTTTGGATAGCCAAAGCTGTCACTTCATGGGGGTACAGCTCAGTGGTAGAGTATTCGACTGCAGATAGAGAAGTCCCTGGTTCAAATCCAGGTGCCCCCTTTGCATCCATTCCTTTTTGCTATGCTTGCAGGTAAACCCATTGTTCAGACCAAGACACAGGCAGATAAATAACCATAAACAACTACATCTAGCTCAAACTACAAATGTCAGTCATTTAGACATTTACTTCCGTATCTGGCTTTAAAGCAAGCTTTTCACTGAGAAGGGCTCCCCAAACACCGCAACCCTCAGGTTTTTAAATGCCCTTGGTGCCCTACATTGGGCACTACTTTGAGAACAATTGCAACATAAGCACCAATTTCCTAGGTCTGGCCTCTAACCTGCACAGAAATGTAACCATGATGATTTCCATTCTTGGTATGGGAAGCACCAAGAGAAACAGAAATATCTGGATAAATGCACAATGATTCAAAGGGTTCCTACACATTCACCATGTCTGTTCTATGGATAGCCAAAGCTGCCACTTTAAGGGGGTATAGCTCAGTGGTAGAGCATTCGACTGCAGATTGAGAGGTCTCTGGTTCAAATCCGGGTGCCCCCTTTGCATCGTTTCGTTTTTGCTATGCTTGCAGGTAAACCCATTGTGCAGACAAAAACACAGGAGAACAATTGCAACATAAGCACCAATTTCCTAGGTCTGGCCTCTAACCTGCACAGAAATGTAACCATGATGATTTCCATTCTTGGTATGGGAAGCCCCAAGAGAAACGGAAATATCTGTATAACTGCACAAAGATTCAAAGGGTTCCTACACATTCACCATGTCTGTTCCTTGGATAGCCAAAGCTGTCACTTCAAGGGGGTATAGCTCAGTGGTAGAGCATTCGACTGCAGATTGAGAGGTCCCTGGTTAAAATCCGGGTGCCCCCTTTGCATCCTTCCTTTTTTGCTATGCTTGCAGGTGAACCCATTGTGCAGACAAAACACAGGCA
>JAQIHN010000598.1:12500-15000 GCA_027917425.1 Gastrophryne carolinensis
TTGCGCCCAGAAAGCTGCAGCTACAACAACAAGCCTGGTACGCCTAGAACGCTTGAGGTGTGTACTTTCAGGGAACATGTGGTTTGTGGGGGGTATTTTTATTGAAAAGTGATGTTTTTGTTGAAAAAGCGCAAGGTGCGCACTTTGTCTGCAGAGCAGGAAATTTCAATGGAAATGCCCGTTATGCATACGCTTTGCTTTGGGGTAATTGGCAACCCTACCCTTGGAGGTAGCTATGCATGTTGGGTATTGTTCTGTTCAGAAGACCTTGCCATTTCAGATTTGATTCGTTTTTTTTGGTTAGCGCATGTTTTTTATAGAAAAATTTGGTCTTAATGCTGCATTTTTGCTATTTTTTTAGGGAAATCCGGTACAACCAGTGAGTTTCGGGAAGGCTTGCGCCCAGAAAGCTGCAGCTACAACAACAAGCCTGGTACGCCTAGAACGCTTGAGGTGTGTACTTTCAGGGAACATGTGGTTTGTGGGGGGTATTTTTATTGAAAAGTGATGTTTTGGTTGAAAAAGCGCAAGGTGCACACTTTGTCTGCAGAGCAGGAAATTTCAATGGAAATGCCCGTTATGCATACGCTTTGCTTTGGGGTAATTGGCAACCCTACCCTTGGAGGTAGCTATGCATGTTGGGTATTGTTCTGTTCAGAAGACCTTGCCATTTCAGATTTGATTCGTTTTTTTTGGTTAGCGCATGTTTTTTATAGAAAAATTTGGTCTTAATGCTGCATTTTTGCTATTTTTTTAGGGAAATCCAGTACAACCAGTGAGTTTCGGGAAGGCTTGCGCCCAGAAAGCTGCAGCTACAACAACAAGCCTGGTACGCCTAGAACGCTTGAGGTGTGTACTTTCAGGGAACATGTGGTTTGTGGGGGGTATTTTTATTGAAAAGTGATGTTTTGGTTGAAAAAGCGCAAGGTGCGCACTTTGTCTGCAGAGCAGGAAATTTCAATGGAAATGCCCGTTATGCATACGCTTTGCTTTGGGGTAATTGGCAACCCTACCCTTGGAGGTAGCTATGCATGTTGGGTATTGTTCTGTTCAGGGGACCTTGCCATTTCAGATTTGATTCGTTTTTTTTGGTTAGCGCATGTTTTTTATAGAAAAATTTGGTCTTAATGCTGCATTTTTGCAATTTTTTTAGGGAAATCCAGTACAACCAGTGAGTTTCGGGAAGGCTTGCGCCCAGAAAGCTGCAGCTACAACAACAAGCCTGGTACGCCTAGAACGCTTGAGGTGTGTACTTTCAGGGAACATGTGGTTTGTGGGGGGTATTTTTATTGAAAAGTGATGTTTTGGTTGAAAAAGCGCAAGGTGCGCACTTTGTCTGCAGAGCAGGAAATTTCAATGGAAATGCCCGTTATGCATACGCTTTGCTTTGGGGTAATTGGCAACCCTACCCTTGGAGGTAGCTATGCATGTTGGGTATTGCTCTGTTCAGAAGACCTTGCCATTTCAGATTTGATTAGTTTTTTTTGGTTAGCGCATGTTTTTTATAGAAAAAATTGGTCTTAATGCTGCATTTTTGCTATTTTTTTAGGGAAATCCAGTACAACCAGTGAGTTTCGGGAAGGCTTGCGCCCAGAAAGCTGCAGCTACAACAACAAGCCTGGTACGCCTAGAACGCTTGAGGTGTGTACTTTCAGCGAACATATGGTTTGTGGGGGTATTTCAATTGAAAAGTGGTGTTTTGGTTGAAAAAGCGCAAGGAGAGCAAAATGGTGTATTTTCTTTGAAAATTAGCTCAGTCGCTCTTTTTAGTTTTCCGTGTCTCGTGGGCAGGAAAGGATGTCTACCAATACATATGTGGTACTGTTGCAATCGGGAGCAATAGGGCTTTTACACACAATATGATTTTCTGGAACAACTTGCATGTTTTATTAGGAAAACACACTAAAATTGTAAAAAAAATTTTTTGGGGTTTTTTTTTTACATATTTTCAATAAAAATATTTAAAAAACACTGACAATCTTACAAACAAGACACTTCATGTTAAAGCCCAGACTGTGCTGAAAAAAACAATATATAATTGTCCAGGGAAATACTGGGAAATCTCTTCAAAAATCACAGTTGAACATGTGGAGCGCAAAATAGTGCAAAATGGTCTGGCAACAAAGGGTGACAAAATCTCAAGGTAGGCTGGCGGTTAAAGGGTTAAATGCCCTTGATGCCCTACATTGGGCACTACTTGGAGAACAATTGCAACATAAGCACCAATTTCCTAGGTCTGGCCTCTAACCTGCACAGAAATGTAACCATGATGATTTCCATTCTTGGTATGGGAAGCCCCAAGAGAAACAGAAATATCTGGATAACTGCACAAAGATTCAAAGGGTTCCTAATCATTCACCATGTCTGTTCTTTGGATAGCCAAAGCTGTCACTTCAAGGGGGTATAGCTCAGTGGTAGAGCATTCGACTGCAGATCGAGAGGTCCCTGCTTCAAATCCGGGTGCCTCCTTTGCATCCTTCCCTTTTTGCTATGCTTGCAG
>JAQIHN010000598.1:25000-32500 GCA_027917425.1 Gastrophryne carolinensis
CATCCTGTCACCCCCATGCAGCCATGCATCCTGTCACCCCCATGCAGCCATGCATCCTGTCACCCCCATGCATTCTGTCACCCCCATGCAGCCATGCATCCTGTCACCCCCATGCAGCCATGCATCCTGTCACCCCCATGCAGCCATGCATCCTGTCACCCCCATGCAGCCATGCATCCTGTCACCCCCATGCAGCCATGCATCCAGCCATCCATCCATCCTGTCACCCCCATGCAGCCATCCATCCATCCTGTCACCCCCATGCAGCCTTCCATCCATCCTGTCACCCCCCATGCAGCCATCCATCCATCCTGTCACCCCCATGTAGCCTTCCATCCATCCTGTCACCCCCCATGCAGCCATCCATCCATCCTGTCACCCCCATGCAGCCATCCATCCATCATGTCACCCCCAATGCAGCAATCCATCTTGTCACCCCCATGCAGCCATCCATCTTGTCACCCCCATGCAGCCACCCATCTTGTCACCCCCATGCAGCCATCCATCTTGTCACCCCCATGCAGCCATCCATCCTGCCACCCCCATGCAGCCATCCATCCTGCCACCCCCATGCAGCCATCCATCTTGTCACCCCCATGCAGCCATCCATCTTGTCACCCCCATGCAGCCATCCATCTTGTCACCCCCATGCAGCCATCCATCCTGTCACCCCCATGCAGCCATCCATCCATCCTGTCACCCCCATGCAGCCATCCATCCATCCTGTCACCCCCATGCAGCCATCCATCCATCCTATCACCCCCAATACAGCCATCTATCCATCCTGTCACCCCCAATGCAGTAATCCATCTTGTCACCCCCATGCAGCCATCCATCCATCCTGTCACCCCCATGCAGCCATCCATCCATCCTATCACCCCCAATGCAGCCATCCATCCATCCTGTCACCCCCAATGCAGTAATCCATCTTGTCACCCCCATGCAGCCATCCATCCATCCTATCCCCCCAGGCGATCATGTGCTCCCTGGCGGCCGGGCTCGCACCCACCTGGCCTCCATCTTGGTCGGCCGGCATCTTGATTGGCCTCCTCGCCCTGCCTGCCCCGCCTCAGCCATTGGTTACAGAGCATTGCCGGCGCGGGACATGAGAGCAGGCCGCCGGACTCCGCCCACCTGCTGGGTCAGGGACGTGTGACTGACTGAAGTACTGAGGAAGAGACCCCGGAAGAAAAGGTATTTAAAAAAACGAAAAAAAAAATAGATGTTGATTTTGGAGAGGGAGTGTGTGTGTATATGTGTGTTTTTTTTTTCAGTTTGGTCACGGGGCTCCTGAGCGCATGCCCATAGGGGCGCCCGTGCCCCATGACCAACATGTAAATCTGGCCAGTTCGGTGGTTCCGGCGCTCTTCCCCAGGGGAAGACCAACCTCCACAACAACCAGTATAACCAGTGAGTTTCGGGAAGGCTTGCGCCCAGAAAGCTGCAGCTACAACAACAAGCCTGGTACGCCTAGAACGCTTGAGGTGTGTACTTTCAGGGAACATGTGGTTTGTGGGGGGTATTTTTATTGAAAAGTGATGTTTTTGTTGAAAAAGCGCAAGGTGCGCACTTTGTCTGCAGAGCAGGAAATTTCAATGGAAATGCCCGTTATGCATACGCTTTGCTTTGGGGTAATTGGCAACCCTACCCTTGGAGGTAGCTATGCATGTTGGGTATTGTTCTGTTCAGAAGACCTTGCCATTTCAGATTTGATTCGTTTTTTTTGGTTAGCGCATGTTTTTTATAGAAAAATTTGGTCTTAATGCTGCATTTTTGCTATTTTTTTAGGGAAATCCGGTACAACCAGTGAGTTTCGGGAAGGCTTGCGCCCAGAAAGCTGCAGCTACAACAACAAGCCTGGTATGCCTAGAACGCTTGAGGTGTGTACTTTCAGGGAACATGTGGTTTGTGGGGGGTATTTTTATTGAAAAGTGATGTTTTGGTTGAAAAAGCGCAAGGTGCACACTTTGTCTGCAGAGCAGGAAATTTCAATGGAAATGCCCGTTATGCATACGCTTTGCTTTGGGGTAATTGGCAACCCTACCCTTGGAGGTAGCTATGCATGTTGGGTATTGTTCTGTTCAGAAGACCTTGCCATTTCAGATTTGATTCGTTTTTTTTGGTTAGCGCATGTTTTTTATAGAAAAATTTGGTCTTAATGCTGCATTTTTGCTATTTTTTTAGGGAAATCCAGTACAACCAGTGAGTTTCGGGAAGGCTTGCGCCCAGAAAGCTGCAGCTACAACAACAAGCCTGGTACGCCTAGAACGCTTGAGGTGTGTACTTTCAGGGAACATGTGGTTTGTGGGGGGTATTTTTATTGAAAAGTGATGTTTTGGTTGAAAAAGCGCAAGGTGCGCACTTTGTCTGCAGAGCAGGAAATTTCAATGGAAATGCCCGTTATGCATACGCTTTGCTTTGGGGTAATTGGCAACCCTACCCTTGGAGGTAGCTATGCATGTTGGGTATTGTTCTGTTCAGAAGACCTTGCCATTTCAGATTTGATTCGTTTTTTTTGGTTAGCGCATGTTTTTTATAGAAAAATTTGGTCTTAATGCTGCATTTTTGCAATTTTTTTAGGGAAATCCAGTACAACCAGTGAGTTTCGGGAAGGCTTGCGCCCAGAAAGCTGCAGCTACAACAACAAGCCTGGTACGCCTAGAACGCTTGAGGTGTGTACTTTCAGGGAACATGTGGTTTGTGGGGGGTATTTTTATTGAAAAGTGATGTTTTGGTTGAAAAAGCGCAAGGTGCGCACTTTGTCTGCAGAGCAGGAAATTTCAATGGAAATGCCCGTTATGCATACGCTTTGCTTTGGGGTAATTGGCAACCCTACCCTTGGAGGTAGCTATGCATGTTGGGTATTGCTCTGTTCAGAAGACCTTGCCATTTCAGATTTGATTAGTTTTTTTTGGTTAGCGCATGTTTTTTATAGAAAAAATTGGTCTTAATGCTGCATTTTTGCTATTTTTTTAGGGAAATCCAGTACAACCAGTGAGTTTCGGGAAGGCTTGCGCCCAGAAAGCTGCAGCTACAACAACAAGCCTGGTACGCCTAGAACGCTTGAGGTGTGTACTTTCAGCGAACATATGGTTTGTGGGGGTATTTCAATTGAAAAGTGGTGTTTTGGTTGAAAAAGCGCAAGGAGAGCAAAATGGTGTATTTTCTTTGAAAATTAGCTCAGTCGCTCTTTTTAGTTTTCCGTGTCTCGTGGGCAGGAAAGGATGTCTACCAATACATATGTGGTACTGTTGCAATCGGGAGCAATAGGGCTTTTACACACAATATGATTTTCTGGAACAACTTGCATGTTTTATTAGGAAAACACACTAAAATTGTAAAAAAAATTTTTTGGGGTTTTTTTTTTACATATTTTCAATAAAAATATTTAAAAAACACTGACAATCTTACAAACAAGACACTTCATGTTAAAGCCCAGACTGTGCTGAAAAAAACAATATATAATTGTCCAGGGAAATACTGGGAAATCTCTTCAAAAATCACAGTTGAACATGTGGAGCGCAAAATAGTGCAAAATGGTCTGGCAACAAAGGGTGACAAAATCTCAAGGTAGGCTGGCGGTTAAAGGGTTAAATGCCCTTGATGCCCTACATTGGGCACTACTTGGAGAACAATTGCAACATAAGCACCAATTTCCTAGGTCTGGCCTCTAACCTGCACAGAAATGTAACCATGATGATTTCCATTCTTGGTATGGGAAGCCTCAAGAGAAACAGAAATATCTGGATAAATGCACAAAGATTCAAAGGGTTCCTACACATTCACCATGTCTGTTCTATGGATAGACAAAGCTGCCACTTCAAGGGGGTATAGCTCAGTGGTAGAGCATTCGACTGCAGATCGAGAGGTCTCTGGTTCAAATCCGGGTGCCCCCTTTGCATCCTTTCGTTTTTGCTATGCTTGCAGGTAAACCCATTGTGCAGACAAAAACACAGGAGAACAATTGCAACATAAGCACCAATTTCCTAGGTCTGGCCTCTAACCTGCACAGAAATGTAACCATGATGATTTCCATTCTTGGTATGGGAAGCCCCAAGAGAAACAGAAATATCTGGATAACTGCACAAAGATTCAAAGGGTTCCTACACATTCACCATGTCTGTTCTTTGGATAGCCAAAGCTGTCACTTCAAGGGGGTATAGCTCAGTGGTAGAGCATTCGACTGCAGATCGAGAGGTCCCTGGTTCAAATCCGGGTGCCCCCTTTGCATCCTTCCTTTTTTGCTATGCTTGCAGGTAAACCCATTGTGCAGACAAAACACAGGCAGATAAATAACCATAAACAACTACATCTAACTCAAACTACAAAGGGCAGTCATTTAGACATTTATTTCCATATCTGGCTTTAAAGCAAGCTTTTCACTGAGAAGGGTTCCCCAAACACCGCAACCCTCAGGTTGTTAACCCTTCTAGCGCCAGCTACGTAAAATTCACGTAGCTGCCTCTCCTGTCGTTAAACGCCAGCTACGTGAATTTCACGTAGCTAGCGTTCCCTTACCTTCCGGGCCATCGGGGGGGCATCAGCGGGCCCGTTGCTGTGGAGCAGCTTGCAGGGAGTCCAGGGGTCAGGGGGAGGTGACCTGGGTGTGACCCAAGTCACCCGATCGCTCCCCTGACCAATCAGCAGGGGGCGCACGGCAGCTGTCATCAGCCGGCGCCCCCTGCTTACCTCATCCGGCGCAGCATCGTTTCTGGAGCCCAGGGCGACGGTAAGGCCGATCGCCGGCAAAACGCCCTCCACCAGCCTAGCCTCCGCCGCCCCGCCTGCCTGCCTGCCCGCCCGCCCCTCGCCTCCTGCCCGCTGCCCGCCCCTCGCCTCCAGCCTCCTATTAGCTGGCTATACGCGCGACGCGCGCCCGCCGGCTCTCCGCTCACCACCATGCCTCCATCCATCCATCCATCACCCCAAATGCTGCCATCCGTCCTCTCACCCCCAATCCAGTCACCCCCAATGCAGCCATCCATCCATCCATCTTGTCACCCCCATGCAGCAATCAATCCATCCATCCTCTCACCTCCAATCCAGCCATCCTGTCACCCCCATGCAGCCTTGCATCCTGTCACCCCCATGCAGCCATGCATCCTGTCACCCCCATGCAGCCATGCATCCTGTCACCCCCATGCAGCCATGCATCCTGTCACCCCCATGCAGCCATGTATCCTGTCACCCCCATGCATCCTGTCACCCCCATGCAGCCATGCATCCTGTCACCCCCATGCAGCCATGCATCCTGTCACCCCCATGCAGCCATGCATCCTGTCACCCCATGCATCCTGTCACCCCCATGGCAGCCATGCATCCTGTCACCCCCATGCAGCCATGCATCCTGTCACCCCCATGCAGCCATGCATCCAGCCATCCATCCATCCATCCTGTCACCCCCATGCATCCTGTCACCCCCATGCAGCCATGCATCCTGTCACCCCCATGCAGCCATGCATCCTGTCACCCCCATGCAGCCATGCATCCTGTCACCCCCATGCATTCTGTCACCCCCATGCAGCCATGCATCCTGTCACCCCCATGCAGCCATGCATCCTGTCACCCCCATGCAGCCATGCATCCTGTCACCCCCATGCAGCCATGCATCCTGTCACCCCCATGCAGCCATGCATCCTGTCACCCCCATGCAGCCATGCATCCAGCCATCCATCCATCCTGTCACCCCCATGCAGCCATCCATCCATCCTGTCACCCCCATGCAGCCTTCCATCCATCCTGTCACCCCCCATGCAGCCATCCATCCATCCTGTCACCCCCATGTAGCCTTCCATCCATCCTGTCACCCCCCATGCAGCCATCCATCCATCCTGTCACCCCCATGCAGCCATCCATCCATCATGTCACCCCCAATGCAGCAATCCATCTTGTCACCCCCATGCAGCCATCCATCTTGTCACCCCCATGCAGCCACCCATCTTGTCACCCCCATGCAGCCATCCATCTTGTCACCCCCATGCAGCCATCCATCCTGCCACCCCCATGCAGCCATCCATCCTGCCACCCCCATGCAGCCATCCATCTTGTCACCCCCATGCAGCCATCCATCTTGTCACCCCCATGCAGCCATCCATCTTGTCACCCCCATGCAGCCATCCATCCTGTCACCCCCATGCAGCCATCCATCCATCCTGTCACCCCCATGCAGCCATCCATCCATCCTGTCACCCCCATGCAGCCATCCATCCATCCTATCACCCCCAATACAGCCATCTATCCATCCTGTCACCCCCAATGCAGTAATCCATCTTGTCACCCCCATGCAGCCATCCATCCATCCTGTCACCCCCATGCAGCCATCCATCCATCCTATCACCCCCAATGCAGCCATCCATCCATCCTGTCACCCCCAATGCAGTAATCCATCTTGTCACCCCCATGCAGCCATCCATCCATCCTATCCCCCCAGGCGATCATGTGCTCCCTGGCGGCCGGGCTCGCACCCACCTGGCCTCCATCTTGGTCGGCCGGCATCTTGATTGGCCTCCTCGCCCTGCCTGCCCCGCCTCAGCCATTGGTTACAGAGCATTGCCGGCGCGGGACATGAGAGCAGGCCGCCGGACTCCGCCCACCTGCTGGGTCAGGGACGTGTGACTGACTGAAGTACTGAGGAAGAGACCCCGGAAGAAAAGGTATTTAAAAAAACGAAAAAAAAAATAGATGTTGATTTTGGAGAGGGAGTGTGTGTGTATATGTGTGTTTTTTTTTTCAGTTTGGTCACGGGGCTCCTGAGCGCATGCCCATAGGGGCGCCCGTGCCCCATGACCAACATGTAAATCTGGCCAGTTCGGTGGTTCCGGCGCTCTTCCCCAGGGGAAGACCAACCTCCACAACAACCAGTATAACCAGTGAGTTTCGGGAAGGCTTGCGCCCAGAAAGCTGCAGCTACAACAACAAGCCTGGTACGCCTAGAACGCTTGAGGTGTGTACTTTCAGGGAACATGTGGTTTGTGGGGGGTATTTTTATTGAAAAGTGATGTTTTTGTTGAAAAAGCGCAAGGTGCGCACTTTGTCTGCAGAGCAGGAAATTTCAATGGAAATGCCCGTTATGCATACGCTTTGCTTTGGGGTAATTGGCAACCCTACCCTTGGAGGTAGCTATGCATGTTGGGTATTGTTCTGTTCAGAAGACCTTGCCATTTCAGATTTGATTCGTTTTTTTTGGTTAGCGCATGTTTTTTATAGAAAAATTTGGTCTTAATGCTGCATTTTTGCTATTTTTTTAGGGAAATCCGGTACAACCAGTGAGTTTCGGGAAGGCTTGCGCCCAGAAAGCTGCAGCTACAACAACAAGCCTGGTACGCCTAGAACGCTTGAGGTGTGTACTTTCAGGGAACATGTGGTTTGTGGGGGGTATTTTTATTGAAAAGTGATGTTTTGGTTGAAAAAGCGCAAGGTGCACACTTTGTCTGCAGAGCAGGAAATTTCAATGGAAATGCCCGTTATGCATACGCTTTGCTTTGGGGTAATTGGCAACCC
>JAQIHN010000290.1:0-48453 GCA_027917425.1 Gastrophryne carolinensis
AGAGACAGCAGTATGCGCCCACTCATCCTACGGCGCAGAAGCTGAATGTGCTCCTGTCCAAGTTGCTGGTGCTGCAGTCGCTCCCTTTTCAGGTGGTGGACTCTGCACCTTTCAGAGAACTGATGGATTGTGCCGAGCCGAGGTGTAGAGTACCAAGCCGTCATTTCTTTGCCAAGAAGGCAGTACCAGCGCTGCACACTTTTGTTGAACAGAAGGTGGGCCAGTCCTTGAGCCTGTCGGTGTGTAGCAAAGTGCATGGCAGCGCCGACGTCTGGAGCTGTAACTACAGTCAGGGACAGTACATGTCGTTTACGGCCCACTGGGTGAATGTGGTCCCTTTGCAGCAGCAGCAGCAACTTGGACAGGTCATGCCGCTTCGGCCTCCGGCCTCCGTCCTCCTTGGGCCTGTGACACCGTGCGACTCGGCCTCCTCATCCTCCGCCATCTCCTCACCCTCCACTGTAGGCTCAAGTCTCAGTGTCCCTCCAGTCTACCATGTGTGCAGCGCATGGAGGTGTCACGCTGTGCTTCACATGGTTTGTCTTGGCGAACGGAGTCACACAGGGGAGGAACTGCTTAAATTTATTCATCAGGAAATCCAAACATGGCTTACTCCAAGAAAACTTAACATGGGAATCATGGTTACCGACAATGGGAAGAACATTTTGTCTGCGCTGCGCCAAGAAAGGCTGACCCATGCCCCCTGCATGGCTCACGTCTTCAATCTGGTTGTCAAGCGGTTTCTGAAGTGTTCCCCCCATCTGCAAGACATCCTAACAACTTCAAGGAAACTTTGCATGCACTTCAGCCACTCATACACCGACAAACACACCCTTCTTGAGCTACAGCGTCAGAATGGTAGCCCCCAATATAGTCTGATTTGCGATGTTTCCACCCGTTGGAATTCCACCCTTCACACGTTGGACCGATTACATGAACAGAGAAAAGCCATCACGGATTTCTTGATGATCCAAGCGGATAGGGGGACTCCCCTGTGTAACTTCAATGTCAACCAGTGGCAGCTCATACGTGACACCTGCCGTTTGCTCAGGCCCTTTGAGGAAGCCACTTTATTTGTCAGTCAGCAGGATTACGGGATGAACGACGTGATTCCACTGCTTCATGTACTACAGCACATGTTGGAAACCATGGCTGGTCAGGGCACTGGAGACATGGCGTCTACATCTTACGGCCACATGAACCCCGTTGGAGCTGAACTGGAGGAGGAGGAGGAAGAGGAGGAGGAGTGGCCCAGTGAAGCACAGTTTAGGTTTGGCGAAATGGCTGGTTTATCTAGTGAGCGGACAGGAGAAGAGGAGCAGGAGCAGTCAGAGGAGCTAGAGGGTTTTGAGGAAGGCAAGACAGAGGACACGGACACACTGTGGCAGTATGCAGTGGAGATGGAGACAGGTAGTCCCTCCGAGTCACTTGCGCAAATGGCAGGAAGCATGCTCACGTGCTTGCGTAGTGACCCCAGAATTGTTTCCATTTGTCGGCGGGATGACTTCTGGCTGTCCACCTTATTGGACCCTCGCTTCCGGCACAAAATGGGGGTATTTTTTAAACCCACGAGAGAGAGGACAAACTGAACTACTACAAAGACATTCTGCGTAGTCAGTTGGCCGATGCCTATCTGCGCCATGGTCCATACTCTTGCAGGTCTGACTCGGGGGGGAGCTCTGCACTCACCTTCCACTGCCATGGCTGCTGGGGGGAGTTGGCAAGAGCAGCAGCAGCAGCTCCATCAGCAGCAGCCTCAGTCTTCAGTCGCTAATGAGTAGCATTCTACAGCCGCATAGTGAGGCTACTCATGAGCAGCAGGAAGACCTGGAGCAGGACCTCAACCAGCAGGTCATGTCATACCTTGACATGACCATGCCAACACACCTTGAGGATCCGCTGGACTTCTGGGCAGCCAAACTTGGCTTGTGGCCGCAACTTGCAGAGTTTGCCCTGGAAAAGCTGTCCTGCCCGGTCAGTAGCGTGCCATCTGAGCGGGTGTTTAGTGCGGCGGGGGCCATAGTTACGGCGAGGAGAACTGGTCAGTCAACTAAAAATGTGGAAAGACTCACCTTTGTCAAAATGAATCAGGGATGGATCAGCCAGGATTTCCATCCACCAATGGCTGATGCATGCGACTAGATTCAGCATGGTGCCACGTTTTACACTTTCCAAATGGTGCAAAACATATTTATGTCTTTAGGCCAATTTTTGGGCTCCTGCTGATGCCAACTTCAGGGTGTGCCTTCCGCCCAATTTTTGGGCTCCTGCTGATGTCAACTTCAGGGTGTGCCTTTTAGCCAATTTTTGGCCTCCTGCTGCTGCTGCCAACTCCAGGGTGTCATTCAAGGAATGTTTTGGCTCCTGCTTATGCTGCTGCCAACTCCAGGGTGTGCCTCCCAGCTAATGTTTGTGCTCCTGCTGCTGCCAACTTCAGGGTGCATTCCAGCCAATTTCTGGGTTCCTGCTGCTGCCAACTCCAGGGTCTGTCAGTCAATTTTTGGGCTCCTGCTGCGGCTGCTGCCAAATCCAGTGTCTCTTTAAAGCAATGTTTGGGCCCCTGCAGCTGCTGCTGCTGCTTGCAACTCCAGGGTGTAATTCAGCCAATTTTTGGGCTCCTGCTGCCAACTCCAGTGTCTCTTTCAAGCTATGTTTGGGCTGCTGCTGCTGCTTGCAACTCCAGGGTGTGATTCATCCAATTTTTGGGCTCCTGCTGCCAACTCCAGTGTTTCTTTAAAGCAATGTTTGGGCTCCTGCTGCTGCTTGCAACTCCAGGGTGTCATTCATCCAATTTTTGGGCTCCTGCTGCCAACTCCAGTGTCTCTTTTAAGCTATGTTTGGGCTCCTGCTGCTGCTTTCAACTCCAGGGTGTGATTCATCCAATTTTTTGGGATCCTGCTGCCAACTCCAGTGTCTCTTTCAAGCTATGTTTGGACTCCTGCTGCTGCTGCTTACAACTCCTGGGTGTGATTCATCCAATTTGTGGGCTCCTGCTGCCAACTCCAGTGTCTCTTTCAAGCTATGTTTGGGCTCCTGCTGCTGCTTTCAACTCCAGGGTGTGATTCATCCAATTTTTGGGCTCCTGCTGTCAACTCCAGTGTCTCTTTCAAGCTATGTTTGGGTTCCTGCTGCTGCTTGCAACTTCAGGGTGTGATTCATCCAATTTTTGGGCTCCTGCTGCCAACTCCAGTGTCTCTTTCAAGCTATGCTTGGGCTCCTGCTGCTGCTTGCAACTCCAGGGTGGGATTCATCCAATTTTTGGGCTCCTGCTGCCAACTCCAGTGTCTCTTTCAAGCTATGTTTGGGCTCCTGCTGCTGCTGCTTGCAACTCCAGGGTGTGATTCATCCAATTTTTGGGCTCCTGCTGCCAACTCCAGTGTCTCTTTAAAGCAATGTTTGGGCTCCTGCTGCTGCTTGCAACTCCAGGGTGTGATTCATCCAATGTTTGGGCTCCTGCAGCCAACTCCAGTGTCTTTTTCAAGCTATGTTTGGGCTCCTGCTGCTTCTGCTTGCAACTCTAGGGTGTGATTCATCCAATTTTTGGGTCCTGCAGCCAACTCCAGTGTCTCTTTAAAGCAATGTTTGTGCTCCTGCAGTTGCTGCATGCAACTCCAGGGTGTGATTCATCCAATTTTTGGGCTCCTGCTGCCAACTCCAGTGTCTCTTTCAAGCTATATTTGGGCTCCTGCTGCTGCTTGCAACTCCAGGGTGTGATTCATCCAATTTTTGGGCTCCTGCTGCCAACTCCAGTGTTTCCTTAAAGCTATGTTTGGGCTCCTGCTGCTTGCAACTCCAAATTTTGGGCTCCTGCTGCCAACTCCAGTGTCTCTTTTAAGCTATGTTTGGGCTCCTGCTGCCAACTCCAGTGTTTCCTTAAAGCTATGTTTGGGCTCCTGCTGCTTGCAACTCCAATTTTTGGGCTCCTGCTGCCAACTCCAGTGTCTCTTTTAAGCTATGTTTGGGCTCCTGCTGCTGCTTTCAACTCCAGGGTGTGATTCATCCAATTTTTTGGGATCCTGCTGCCAACTCCAGTGTCTCTTTCAAGCTATGTTTGGACTCCTGCTGCTGCTTACAACTCCTGGGTGTGATTCATCCAATTTGTGGGCTCCTGCTGCCAACTCCAGTGTCTCTTTCAAGCTATGTTTGGGCTCCTGCTGCTGCTTTCAACTCCAGGGTGTGATTCATCCAATTTTTGGGCTCCTGCTGTCAACTCCAGTGTCTCTTTCAAGCTATGTTTGGGTTCCTGCTGCTGCTTGCAACTCCAGGGTGTGATTCATCCAATTTTTGGGCTCCTGCTGCCAACTCCAGTGTCTCTTTCAAGCTATGCTTGGGCTCCTGCTGCTGCTTGCAACTCCAGGGTGGGATTTATCCAATTTTAGGGCTCCTGCTGCCAACTCCAGTGTCTCTTTCAAGCTATGTTTGGGCTCCTGCTGCTGCTGCTTGCAACTCCAGGGTGTGATTCATCCAATTTTTGGGCTCCTGCTGCCAACTCCAGTGTCTCTTTAAAGCAATGTTTGGGCTCCTGCTGCTGCTTGCAACTCCAGGGTGTGATTCATCCAATGTTTGGGCTCCTGCAGCCAACTCCAGTGTCTCTTTCAAGCTATGTTTGGGCTCCTGCTGCTTCTGCTTGCAACTCTAGGGTGTGATTCATCCAATTTTTGGGTCCTGCAGCCAACTCCAGTGTCTCTTTAAAGCAATGTTTGTGCTCCTGCAGTTGCTGCATGCAACTCCAGGGTGTGATTCATCCAATTTTTGGGCTCCTGCTGCCAACTCCAGTGTCTCTTTCAAACTATATTTGGGCTCCTGCTGCTGCTTGCAACTCCAGGGTGTGATTCATCCAATTTTTGGGCTCCTGCTGCCAACTCCAGTGTTTCTTTAAAGCTATGTTTGGGCTGCTGCTGCTTGCAACTCCTGGGTGTGATTCATCCAATTTTTGGGCTCCTGCTGCCAACTCCAGTGTCTCTTTCAAGCTATGTTTGGGCTGCTGCTGCTTGCAACTCCGGGGTGGGAGTCATCCAATTTTTGGGCTCCTTCTGCCAACTCCAGTGTCTCTTTAAAGCAATGTTTGGGCTCCTGCTGCCGCTGCTTGCAACTCCAGGGTGTGATTCATCCAACTTTTGGGTTCCTGCTGCCAACTCCAGTGTCTCTTTCAAGCTATGTTTGGGCTCCTGCTGCTGCTGCTTGCAACTCCAGGGTGTGATTCGTTCAATTTTTGGGCTCCTGCTGCCAACTCCAGTGTCTCTTTAAAGCAATGTTTGGGCTCCTGCTGCTGCTTGCAACTCCAGGGTGTGATTCATACAATTTTTGGGCTCCTGCTGCCAACTCCAGTGTCTCTTTAAAGCAATGTTTGGGCTGCTGCTGCTGCTTGAAACTCCAGGGTGTGATTCATCCAATTTTTGGGCTCCTGCTGCCAACTCCAGTGTTTCTTTAAAGCAATGTTTGGGCTCCTGCTGCTGCTTGCAACTCCAGGGTGTCATTCATCCAATTTTTGGGCTCCTGCTGCCAACTCCAGTGTCTCTTTTAAGCTATGTATGGGCTCCTGCTGCTGCTTGCAACTCCAGGGTGTGATTCATCCAATTTTTTGGGCTCCTGCTGCCAAATCCAGTGTCTCTTTCAAGCTATGTTTGGGCTCCTGCTTCTGCTAGCGACTCCAGGATGTGATTCATTCAATTTTTGGGCTCCTGCTGCCAACTCCAGTGTCTCTTTCAAGCTATGTTTGGGCTCCTGCTGCTGCTTGCAACTCCAGGGTGTGATTCATCCAATTTTTGGGCTCCTGCTGCCAACTCCAGTGTCTCTTTCAAGCTATGTTTGGGCTCCTGCTGCTGCTTGCCACTCTAGGGTGTGTGATTCATCCAATTTTTGGGCTCCTGAAGCCAACTCCAGTGTCTCTTTAAAGTAATGTTTGGGCTCCGGCTGCAACTTCTGCTTGCAAGTCCAGGGTGTGATTCATCCAATTTTTGGGCTCCTGCTGCCAACTCCAGTGTTTCTTTCAAGCTATGTTTGGGCTCCTGCTGCTGCTTGCAACTCCAGGGTGTGATTCATCCAATTTTTGGGCTCCTGCTGCCAACTCCAGTGTCTCTTTCAAGCTATGTTTGGGCTCCTGCTGATGCTTGCAACTCATGGGTGTGATTCATCCAATTTTTGGGCTCCTGCTGCCAACTCCAGTGTCTCTTTCAAGCTATGTTTGGGCTCCTGCTGCTGCTGCTTACAACTCCAGTGTGTGAGTCATCCAATTTTTGGGCTCCTGTTCCCAACTCCAGTATCTCTTTCAAGCTATGTTTGGGCTCCTGCTGCCAACTCCAGTGTCTCTTTCAAGCTATGTTTGGGCTCCTGCTGCTGCTTGCCACTCTAGGGTGTGTGATTCATCTAATTTTTGGGCTCCTGAAGCCAACTCCAGTGTCTCTTTAAAGTAATGTTTGGGCTCCGGCTGCAACTTCTGCTTGCAACTCCAGGGTGTGATTCATCCAATTTTTGGGCTCCTGCTGCCAACTCCAGTGTTTCTTTCAAGCTATGTTTGGGCTCCTGCTGCTGCTTGCAACTCCAGGGTGTGATTCATCCAATTTTTGGGCTCCTGCTGCCAACTCCAGTGTCTCTTTCAAGCTATGTTTGGGCTCCTGCTGCTGTTTGCAACTCATGGGTGTGATTCATCCAATGTTTGGGCTCCTGCTGCCAACTCCAGTGTCTCCTTCAAGCTGTGTTCGGGCTGTTGCTGCTGCTGCTTGCAACTCCAGGGTGTGATTCATCCAATTTTTGGGCTCCTGCTGCCAACTCCAGTGTCTCTTTAAAGCAATGTTTGGGCTCCTGCTGCTGCTTGCAACTCCAGGGTGTGATTCATCCAATTTTTGGGCTCCTGCTGCCAACTCCAGTGTTTCTTTAAAGCAATGTTTGGGCTCCTGCTGCTGCTTGCAACTCCAGGGTGTCATTCATCCAATTTTTGGGCTCCTGCTGCCAACTCCAGTGTCTCTTTTAAGCTATGTATGGGCTCCTGCTGCTGCTTGCAACTCCAGGGTGTGATTCATCCAATTTTTTGGGCTCCTGCTGCCAAATCCAGTGTCTCTTTCAAGCTATGTATGGGCTCCTGCTGCTGCTTGCAACTCCAGGGTGTGATTCATCCAATTTTTTGGGCTCCTGCTGCCAACTCCAGAGTCTCTTTCAAGCTATGTTTGGGCTCCTGCTGCTGCTTGCAACTCCAGGGTATGATTCATCCAATTTTTGGGCTCCTGCTGCCAACTCCAGTGTCTCTTTCAAGCTATGTTTGGGCTCCTGCTGCTGCTTGCCACTCTAGGGTGTGTGATTCATCCAATTTTTGGGCTCCTGAAGCCAACTCCAGTGTCTCTTTAAAGTAATGTTTGGGCTCCGGCTGCAACTTCTGCTTGCAACTCCAGGGTGTGATTCATCCAATTTTTGGGCTCCTGCTGCCAACTCCAGTGTTTCTTTCAAGCTATGTTTGGGCTCCTGCTGCTGCTTGCAACTCCAGGGTGTGATGCATCCAATTTTTGGGCTCCTGCTGCCAACTCCAGTGTCTCTTTCAAGCTATGTTTGGGCTCCTGCTGATGCTTGCAACTCATGGGTGTGATTCATCCAATTTTTGGGCTCCTGCTGCCAACTCCAGTGTCTCTTTCAAGCTATGTTTGGGCTCCTGCTGCTGCTGCTTACAACTCCAGTGTGTGAGTCATCCAATTTTTGGGCTCCTGTTCCCAACTCCAGTATCTCTTTCAAGCTATGTTTGGGCTCCTGCTGCCAACTCCAGTGTCTCTTTCAAGCTATGTTTGGGCTCATGCTGCTGCTTGCCACTCTAGGGTGTGTGATTAATCCAATTTTTGGGCTCCTGAAGCCAACTCCAGTGTCTCTTTAAAGTAATGTTTGGGCTCCGGCTGCAACTTCTGCTTGCAACTCCAGGGTGTGATTCATCCAATTTTTGGGCTCCTGCTGCCAACTCCAGTGTTTCTTTCAAGCTATGTTTGGGCTCCTGCTGCTGCTTGCAACTCCAGGGTGTGATTCATCCAATTTTTGGGCTCCTGCTGCCAACTCCAGTGTCTCTTTCAAGCTATGTTTGTGCTCCTGCTGCTGCTTGCCACTCCAGGGTGTGATTCATCCAATTTTTGGGCTCCTGCTGCCAACTCCAGTGTCTCCTTCAAGCTGTGTTCGGGCTGTTGCTGCTGCTGCTTGTAACTCCAGGGTGTGATTCATCCAATTTTGGGCTCCTGCTGCCAACTCCAGTGTCTCTTTAAAGCAATGTTTGGGCTCCTGCTGCTGCTTGCAACTCCAGGGTGTGATTCATCCAATTGTTGGGCTCCTGCAGCCAACTCCAGTGTCTCTTTAAAGCAATGTTTGTGCTCCTGTTGCTGCTTGCAACTCCAGGGTGTGATTCATCCAATTTTTGGGCTCCTGCTGCCAACTCCAGTGTCTCTTTCAAGCTATGTTTGGGCTGCTGCTGCTTGCAGGTGTGATTCAGCTAGTTTTTGGGCTTCTGCTGCCAACTCCAGTGTCTCTTTCAAGCTATGTTTGGGGTCCTGCTGCTGCTGCTTGCAACTGCAGGGTGTGATTCATCCAATTATTGGGCTCCTACTGCCAACTCCAGCGTCTCTTTCAAGCTATGTTTGGGCTGCTGCTGCTGCTTGCAACTCCAGGGTGTGATTCATCCAATTTTTGGGCACCTGCTGCCAACTCCAGTGTCTCTTTCAAGCTATGTTTGGGCTCCTGCTGCTGCTGCTTGCAACTCCAGGGTGTGATTCATCCAATTTTTGGGCTCCTGCTGCCAACTCCAGTGTCTCTTTAAAGCAATGTTAACACTCCTACTGCTGCTTGCAATTCCAGGGTGTGATTCATCCAATTTTTGGGCTCCTGCTGCCAACTCCAGTGTCTCTTCCAAGCTATGTTTGGACTCCTGCTGCTGCTGCTGCTTGCAACTCCTGGGTGTGATTCATCCAATTTTTGGGCTCCTGCTGCCAACTTCAGTGTCTCTTTCAAGCAATGTTTGGGCTCCTGCCGCTGCTTGCAACTCCAGGGTGTCACTCATCCAATTTTTGGGCTCCTGCTGCCAACTCCAGTGTCTCTTTCAAGCTATGTTTGGGCTCCTGGTGCTGCTTGTGACTCCAGGGTGTGATTCATCCAATTTTTGGGCTCCTGCTGCCCACTCCAGTGTCTCTTTCAAGCTATGTTTGGGCTCCTGCTGCTGCTTGCAACTCCAGGGTGTGATTCATCCAATTTTTGGCCTCCTGCTGCCCACTCCAGTGTCTCTTTCAAGCTATGTTTGGGCTCCTGCTGCTGCTTGTCACTCCAGGGTGTGATTCATCCAATGTTTGGGCTCCTACTGTCAACTCCAGTGTCTCTTTAAAGTAATGTTTGGGCTCCTGCTGCTACTGCTGCTTGCAACTCCAGGGTGTGATTCATCCAATTTTTGGGCTCCTGCTGCTAACTCCAGTGTCTCTTTCAAGCTATGTTTGGGCTACTGCTGCTGCTTGCGACTCCAGGGTGTGATTCATCCAATTTCTGGGCTCCTGCTGCCTACTCCAGTGTCTCTTTAAAGCTATGTTTGGGCTCTTGCTGCTGCTTGCAACTCCAGGGATTGATTCATCCAATTTTTGGGCTCCTGCTGCCAACTTCAGTGTCTCTTTCAAGCTATGTTTGGGCTCCTGCTGCTGCGTGCCACTCCACGGTGTTATTCATCCAATTTTTGGGCTCCTGATGCCAACTCCAGTGTCTCTTTAAAGTAATGTTTGGGCTCCTGCTGCTACTGCTGGTTGGAACTCCAGGGTGTGATTCATCCAATTTATTGGCTCCTGCTGCCAACTCCAGTGTCTCTTTCAAGCTATGTTTGGGCTCCTGCTGCTGCTTGCGACTCCAGGGTGTGATTCATCCAATTTTTTGGGCTCCTGCTGCCAAATCCAGTGTCTCTTTCAAGCTATGTTTGGGCTCCTGCTTCTGCTAGCGACTCCAGGATGTGATTCATTCAATTTTTGGGCTCCTGCTGCCAACTCCAGTGTCTCTTTCAAGCTATGTTTGGGCTCCTGCTGCTGCTTGCAACTCCAGGGTGTGATTCATCCAATTTTTGGGCTCCTGCTGCCAACTCCAGTGTCTCTTTCAAGCTATGTTTGGGCTCCTGCTGCTGCTTGCCACTCTAGGGTGTGTGATTCATCCAATTTTTGGGCTCCTGAAGCCAACTCCAGTGTCTCTTTAAAGTAATGTTTGGGCTCCGGCTGCAACTTCTGCTTGCAACTCCAGGGTGTGATTCATCCAATTTTTGGGCTCCTGCTGCCAACTCCAGTGTTTCTTTCAAGCTATGTTTGGGCTCCTGCTGCTGCTTGCAACTCCAGGGTGTGATTCATCCAATTTTTGGGCTCCTGCTGCCAACTCCAGTGTCTCTTTCAAGCTATGTTTGTGCTCCTGCTGCTGCTTGCCACTCCAGGGTGTGATTCATCCAATTTTTGGGCTCCTGCTGCCAACTCCAGTGTCTCCTTCAAGCTGTGTTCGGGCTGTTGCTGCTGCTGCTTGTAACTCCAGGGTGTGATTCATCCAATTTTGGGCTCCTGCTGCCAACTCCAGTGTCTCTTTAAAGCAATGTTTGGGCTCCTGCTGCTGCTTGCAACTCCAGGGTGTGATTCATCCAATTGTTGGGCTCCTGCAGCCAACTCCAGTGTCTCTTTAAAGCAATGTTTGTGCTCCTGTTGCTGCTTGCAACTCCAGGGTGTGATTCATCCAATTTTTGGTCTCCTGCTGCCAACTCCAGTGTCTCTTTCAAGCTATGTTTGGGCTGCTGCTGCTTGCAGGTGTGATTCAGCTAGTTTTTGGGCTTCTGCTGCCAACTCCAGTGTCTCTTTCAAGCTATGTTTGGGGTCCTGCTGCTGCTGCTTGCAACTGCAGGGTGTGATTCATCCAATTATTGGGCTCCTACTGCCAACTCCAGCGTCTCTTTCAAGCTATGTTTGGGCTGCTGCTGCTGCTTGCAACTCCAGGGTGTGATTCATCCAATTTTTGGGCTCCTGCTGCCAACTCCAGTGTCTCTTTCAAGCTATGTTTGGGCTCCTGCTGCTGCTGCTTGCAACTCCAGGGTGTGATTCATCCAATTTTTGGGCTCCTGCTGCCAACTCCAGTGTCTCTTTAAAGCAATGTTAACACTCCTACTGCTGCTTGCAATTCCAGGGTGTGATTCATCCAATTTTTGGGCTCCTGCTGCCAACTCCAGTGTCTCTTCCAAGCTATGTTTGGACTCCTGCTGCTGCTGCTGCTTGCAACTCCTGGGTGTGATTCATCCAATTTTTGGGCTCCTGCTGCCAACTTCAGTGTCTCTTTCAAGCAATGTTTGGGCTCCTGCCGCTGCTTGCAACTCCAGGGTGTCACTCATCCAATTTTTGGGCTCCTGCTGCCAACTCCAGTGTCTCTTTCAAGCTATGTTTGGGCTCCTGGTGCTGCTTGTGACTCCAGGGTGTGATTCATCCAATTTTTGGGCTCCTGCTGCCCACTCCAGTGTCTCTTTCAAGCTATGTTTGGGCTCCTGCTGCTGCTTGCAACTCCAGGGTGTGATTCATCCAATTTTTGGCCTCCTGCTGCCCACTCCAGTGTCTCTTTCAAGCTATGTTTGGGCTCCTGCTGCTGCTTGTCACTCCAGGGTGTGATTCATCCAATTTCTGGGCTCCTGCTGCCTACTCCAGTGTCTCTTTAAAGCTATGTTTGGGCTCTTGCTGCTGCTTGCAACTCCAGGGATTGATTCATCCAATTTTTGGGCTCCTGCTGCCAACTTCAGTGTCTCTTTCAAGCTATGTTTGGGCTCCTGCTGCTGCGTGCCACTCCACGGTGTTATTCATCCAATTTTTGGGCTCCTGATGCCAACTCCAGTGTCTCTTTAAAGTAATGTTTGGGCTCCTGCTGCTACTGCTGGTTGGAACTCCAGGGTGTGATTCATCCAATTTATTGGCTCCTGCTGCCAACTCCAGTGTCTCTTTCAAGCTATGTTTGGGCTCCTGCTGCTGCTTGCGACTCCAGGGTGTGATTCATCCAATTTTTTGGGCTCCTGCTGCCAGCTCCAGTGTCTCTTTCAAGCTATGTTAGGGCCCCTGCTGCTGCTTGCAACTCCAGGGTGTGATTCATCCAATTTTTGGGCTCCTGCTGCCAACTCCAGTGTCTCTTTCAGGTATGTTTGGGCTCCTGCTGCTATTTGCAACTCCACGGTGTGATTCATCCAATTTTGGGCTCCTGCTGCCAACTCCAGTGTCTCTTTCAAGCAATGTTTGGGCTCCTGCTGCTGCTTGCGACTCCAGGGCGTGATTCATCCAATTCTTTGGGCTCCTGCTGCCAACTCCAGTGTCGCTTTCAAGCTATATTTGGGCTCCTGCTGCTGCTGCTGCTTGCAACTCCAGGGTGTGATTCATCCAATTTTTGGGCTCCTGCTGCCAACTCCAGTGTCTCTTTCAAGCTATGTTTGGGCTCCTGCTGCTTGCAACTCCAGGGTGGGATTCATCCAATTTTTTTGGCTCCTGCTGCCAACTCCAGTGTCTCTTCCAAGCAATGTTTGGGCTCCTGACGCTGCTGCTTGCAACTCCAGGGTGTTATTCATCCAATTTTTGGGCTCCTGCTGCCAACACCAGTGTCTCTTAAATCAATGTTTGGGCTCCTGCTGCTGCTTGCAACTCCAGGGTGTGATTCATCCAATTTTTGGGCTCCTGCTGCCAACTCCAGTGTCTCTTTCAAGCTATGTTTGGGCTCCTGCTCCTGCTTTTGGCAACTCCTGGGTGTGATTCATCTAATTTTTGGGCTCCTGCTGCCAACTCCAGTGTCTCTTTAAAGCAATGTTTGGGCTCATACTGCTGCTTGCAACTCCAGGGTGTGATTCATACAATTTTTGGGCTCCTGCTGCCAACTCCAGTGTCTCTTTCAAGCTATGTTTGGGCTGCTGCTGCTGCTTGAAACTCCAGGGTGTCATTCATCCAATTTTTGGGCTCCTGCTGCCAACTCCAGTGTCTCTTTTAAGCTATGTATGGGCTCCTGCTGCTGCTTGCAACTCCAGGGTGTGATTCATCCAATTTTTTGGGCTCCTGCTGCCAAATCCAGTGTCTCTTTCAAGCTATGTTTGGGCTCCTGCTGCTGCTGCTTGCAACTCCAGGGTGGGATTCATCCAATTTTTGGGCTCCTGCTGCCAACTCCAGTGTCTCTTTCAAGCTATGTTTGGGCTCCTGCTGCTGCTTGCAACTCCAGGGTGTGATTCATCCACTTTTTGGGCTCCTGCTGCCAACTCCAGTGTCTCTTTCAAGCTATGTTTGGGCTCCTGCTGCTGCTTGCCACTCTAGGGTGTGTGATTCATCCAATTTTTGGTCTCCTGAAGCCAACTCCAGTGTCTCTTTAAAGTAATGTTTGGGCTCCGGCTGCAACTTCTGCTTGCAACTCCAGGGTGTGATTCATCCAATTTTTGGGCTCCTGCTGCCAACTCCAGTGTTTCTTTCAAGCTATGTTTGGGCTCCTGCTGCTGCTTGCAACTCCAGGGTGTGATTCATCCAATTTTTGGGCTCCTGCTGCCAACTCCAGTGTCTCTTTCAAGCTATGTTTGGGCTCCTGCTGCTGCTTGCAACTCATGGTGTGATTCATCCAATTTTTGGGCTCCTGCTGCCAACTCCAGTGTCTCCTTCAAGCTGTGTTCGGGCTGTTGCTGCTGCTGCTTGCAACTCCAGGGTGTGATTCATCCAATTTTTGGGCTCCTGCTGCCAACTCCAGTGTCTCTTTAAAGCTATGTTTGGGCTCCTGCTGCCAACTCCAGTGTCTCTTTCAAGCTATGTTTGGGCTCCTGCTGCTGCTTGCCACTCTAGGGTGTGTGATTCATCCAATTTTTGGGCTCCTGAAGCCAACTCCAGTGTCTCTTTAAAGTAATGTTTGGGCTCCGGCTGCAACTTCTGCTTGCAACTCCAGGGTGTGATTCATACAATTTTTGGGCTCCTGCTGCCAACTCCAGTGTTTCTTTCAAGCTATGTTTGGGCTCCTGCTGCTGCTTGCAACTCCAGGGTGTGATTCATCCAATTTTTGGGCTCCTGCTGCCCACTCCAGTGTCTCTTTCAAGCTATGTTTGGGCTCCTGCTGCTGCTTGCAACTCATGGGTGTGATTCATCCAATTTTTGGGCTCCTGCTGCCAACTCCAGTGTCTCCTTCAAGCTGTGTTCGGGCTGTTGCTGCTGCTGCTTGCAACTCCAGGGTGTGATTCATCCAATTTTTGGGCTCCTGCTGCCAACTCCAGTGTCTCTTTAAAGCAATGTTTGGGCTCCTGCTGCTGCTTGCAACTCCAGGGTGTGATTCATCCAATTTTTGGGCTCCTGCTGCCAACTCCAGTGTTTCTTTAAAGCAATGTTTGGGCTCCTGCTGCTGCTTGCAACTCCAGGGTGTCATTCATCCAATTTTTGGGCTCCTGCTGCCAACCCCAGTGTCTCTTTTAAGCTATGTATGGGCTCCTGCTGCTGCTTGCAACTCCAGGGTGTGATTCATCCAATTTTTTGGGCTCCTGCTGCCAAATCCAGTGTCTCTTTCAAGCTATGTTTGGGCTCCTGCTTCTGCTAGCGACTCCAGGATGTGATTCATTCAATTTTTGGGCTCCTGCTGCCAACTTCAGTGTCTCTTTCAAGCTATGTTTGGGCTCCTGCTGCTGCTTGCAACTCCAGGGTGTGATTCATCCAATTTTTGGGCTCCTGCTGCCAACTCCAGTGTCTCTTTCAAGCTATGTTTGGGCTCCTGCTGCTGCTTGCCACTCTAGGGTGTGTGATTCATCCAATTTTTGGGCTCCTGAAGCCAACTCCAGTGTCTCTTTAAAGTAATGTTTGGGCTCCGGCTGCAACTTCTGCTTGCAACTCCAGGGTGTGATTCATCCAATTTTTGGGCTCCTGCTGCCAACTCCAGTGTCTCTTTCAAGCTATGTTTGGGCTCCTGCTGATGCTTGCAACTCATGGGTGTGATTCATCCAATTTTTGGGCTCCTGCTGCCAACTCCAGTGTCTTTTTCAAGCTATGTTTGGGCTCCTGCTGCTGCTGCTTACAACTCCAGTGTGTGAGTCATCCAATTTTTGGGCTCCTGTTCCCAACTCCAGTATCTCTTTCAAGCTATGTTTGGGCTCCTGCTGCCAACTCCAGTGTCTCTTTCAAGCTATGTTTGGGCTCCTGCTGCTGCTTGCCACTCTAGGGTGTGTGATTCATCCAATTTTTGGGCTTCTGAAGCCAACTCCAGTGTCTCTTTAAAGTAATGTTTGGGCTCCGGCTGCAACTTCTGCTTGCAACTCCAGGGTGTGATTCATCCAATTTTTGGGCTCCTGCTGCCAACTCCAGTGTTTCTTTCAAGCTATGTTTGGGCTCCTGCTGCTGCTTGCAACTCCAGGGTGGGATTCATCCAATTTTTGGGCTCCTGCTGCCAACTCCAGTGTCTCTTTCAAGCTATGTTTGGGCTCCTGCTGCTGCTTGCCACTCCAGGGTGTGATTCATCCAATTTTTGGGCTCCTGCTGCCAACTCCAGTGTCTCCTTCAAGCTTTGTTCGGGCTGTTGCTGCTGCTGCTTGCAACTCCAGGGTGTGATTCATCCAATTTTTGGGCTCCTGCTGCCAACTCCAGTGTCTCTTTAAAGCAATGTTTGGGCTCCTGCTGCTGCTTGCAACTCCAGGGTGTGATTCATCCAATTGTTGGGCTCCTGCAGCCAACTCCAGTGTCTCTTTAAAGCAATGTTTGCGCTCCTGCTGCTGCTTGCACCTCCAGGGTGTGATTCATCCAATTTTTGGGCTCCTGCTGCCAACTCCAGTGTCTCTTTCAAGCTATGTTTGGGCTGCTGCTGCTTGCAGGTGTGATTCAGCTAGTTTTTGGGCTTCTGCTGCCAACTCCAGTGTCTCTTTCAAGCTATGTTTGGGGTCCTGCTGCTGCTGCTTGCAACTGCAGGGTGTGATTCATCCAATTATTGGGCTCCTACTGCCAACTCCAGTGTCTCTTTCAAGCTATGTTTGCGCTGCTGCTGCTGCTTGCAACTCCAGGGTGTGATTCATCCAATTTTTGGGCTCCTGCTGCCAACTCCAGTGTTTCTTTCAAGCTATGTTTGGGCTCCTGCTGCTGCTGCTTGCAACTCCAGGGTGTGATTCATCCAATTTTTGGGCTCCTGCTGCCAACTCCAGTGTCTCTTTAAAGCAATGTTAACACTCCTACTGCTGCTTGCAATTCCAGGGTGTGATTCATCCAATTTATGGGCTCCTGCTGCCAACTCCAGTGTCTCTTCCAAGCTATGTTTGGGCTGCTGCTGCTGCTGCTGCTTGCAACTCCTGGGTGTGATTCATCCAATTTTTGGGCTCCTGCTGCCAACTTCAGTGTCTCTTTTAAGCAATGTTTGGGCTCCTGCCGCTGCTTGCAACTCCAGTGTGTCACTCATCCAATTTTTGGGCTCCTGCTGCCAACTCCAGTGTCTCTTTCAAGCTATGTTTGGGCTCCTGGTGCTGCTTGTGACTCCAGGGTGTGATTCATCCAATTTTTGGGCTCCTGCTGCCCACTCCAGTGTCTCTTTCAAGCTATGTTTGGGCTCCTGCTGCTGCTTGCAACTCCAGGGTGTGATTCATCCAATTTTTGGCCTCCTGCTGCCCACTCCAGTGTCTCTTTCAAGCTATGTTTGGGCTCCTGCTGCTGCTTGTCACTCCAGGGTGTGATTCATCCAATGTTTGGGCTCCTACTGTCAACTCCAGTGTCTCTTTAAAGTAATGTTTGGGCTCCTGCTGCTACTGCTGCTTGCAACTCCAGGGTGTGATTCATCCAATTTTTGGGCTCCTGCTGCTAACTCCAGTGTCTCTTTCAAGCTATGTTTGGGCTACTGCTGCTGCTTGCAACTCCAGGGATTGATTCATCCAATTTTTGGGCTCCTGCTGCCAACTTCAGTGTCTCTTTCAAGCTATGTTTGGGCTCCTGCTGCTGCTTGCAACTCCAGGGTGTGATTCATCCAATTTTTGGGCTCCTGCTGCCAACTCCAGTGTCTCTTTCAAGCTATGTTTGGGCTCCTGCTGCTGTTTGCAACTCATGGGTGTGATTCATCCAATGTTTGGGCTCCTGCTGCCAACTCCAGTGTCTCCTTCAAGCTGTGTTCGGGCTGTTGGTGCTGCTGCTTGCAACTCCAGGGTGTGATTCATCCAATTTTTGGGCTCCTGCTGCCAACTCCAGTGTCTCTTTAAAGCAATGTTTGGGCTCCTGCTGCTGCTTGCAACTCCAGGGTGTGATTCATCCAATGTTTGGGCTCCTGCTGCCAACTCCAGTGTCTCCTTCAAGCTGTGTTCGGGCTGTTGGTGCTGCTGCTTGCAACTCCAGGGTGTGATTCATCCAATTTTTGGGCTCCTGCTGCCAACTCCAGTGTCTCTTTAAAGCAATGTTTGGGCTCCTGCTGCTGCTTGCAACTCCAGGGTGTCATTCATCCAATTTTTGGGCTCCTGCTGCCAACTCCAGTGTCTCTTTTAAGCTATGTATGGGCTCCTGCTGCTGCTTGCAACTCCAGGGTGTGATTCATCCAATTTTTTGGGCTCCTGCTGCCAAATCCAGTGTCTCTTTCAAGCTATGTTTGGGCTCCTGCTTCTGCTAGCGACTCCAGGATGTGATTCATTAAATTTTTGGGCTCCTGCTGCCAACTCCAGAGTCTCTTTCAAGCTATGTTTGGGCTCCTGCTGCTGCTTGCAACTCCAGGGTATGATTCATCCAATTTTTGGGCTCCTGCTGCCAACTCCAGTGTCTCTTTCAAGCTATGTTTGGGCTCCTGCTGCTGCTTGCCACTCTAGGGTGTGTGATTCATCCAATTTTTGGGCTCCTGAAGCCAACTCCAGTGTCTCTTTAAAGTAATGTTTGGGCTCCGGCTGCAACTTCTGCTTGCAACTCCAGGGTGTGATTCATCCAATTTTTGGGCTCCTGCTGCCAACTCCAGTGTTTCTTTCAAGCTATGTTTGGGCTCCTGCTGCTGCTTGCAACTCCAGGGTGTGATTCATCCAATTTTTGGGCTCCTGCTGCCAACTCCAGTGTCTCTTTCAAGCTATGTTTGGGCTCCTGCTGATGCTTGCAACTCATGGGTGTGATTCATCCAATTTTTGGGCTCCTGCTGCCAACTCCAGTGTCTCTTTCAAGCTATGTTTGGGCTCCTGCTGCTGCTGCTTACAACTCCAGTGTGTGAGTCATCCAATTTTTGGGCTCCTGTTCCCAACTCCAGTATCTCTTTCAAGCTATGTTTGGGCTCCTGCTGCCAACTCCAGTGTCTCTTTCAAGCTATGTTTGGGCTCCTGCTGCTGCTTGCCACTCTAGGGTGTGTGATTCATCCAATTTTTGGGCTCCTGAAGCCAACTCCAGTGTCTCTTTAAAGTAATGTTTGGGCTCCGGCTGCAACTTCTGCTTGCAACTCCAGGGTGTGATTCATACAATTTTTGGGCTCCTGCTGCCAACTCCAGTGTTTCTTTCAAGCTATGTTTGGGCTCCTGCTGCTGCTTGCAACTCCAGGGTGTGATTCATCCAATTTTTGGGCTCCTGCTGCCAACTCCAGTGTCTCTTTCAAGCTATGTTTGGGCTCCTGCTGCTGCTTGCCACTCCAGGGTGTGATTCATCCAATTTTGGGGCTCCTGCTGCCAACTCCAGTGTCTCCTTCAAGCTGTGTTCGGGCTGTTGCTGCTGCTGCTTGTAACTCCAGGGTGTGATTCATCCAATTTTTGGGCTCCTGCTGCCAACTCCAGTGTCTCTTTAAAGCAATGTTTGGGCTCCTGCTGCTGCTTGCAACTCCAGGGTGTGATTCATCCAATTGTTGGGCTCCTGCAGCCAACTCCAGTGTCTCTTTAAAGCAATGTTTGTGCTCCTGCTGCTGCTTGCAACTCCAGGGTGTGATTCATCCAATTTTTGGGCTCCTGCTGCCAACTCCAGTGTCTCTTTCAAGCTATGTTTGGGCTGCTGCTGCTTGCAGGTGTGATTCAGCTAGTTTTTGGGCTTCTGCTGCCAACTCCAGTGTCTCTTTCAAGCTATGTTTGGGGTCCTGCTGCTGCTGCTTGCAACTGCAGGGTGTGATTCATCCAATTATTGGGCTCCTACTGCCAACTCCAGCGTCTCTTTCAAGCTATGTTTGGGCTGCTGCTGCTGCTTGCAACTCCAGGGTGTGATTCATCCAATTTTTGGGCTCCTGCTGCCAACTCCAGTGTCTCTTCCAAGCTATGTTTGGGCTCCTGATGCTGCTGCTTGCAACTCCAGGGTGTTATTCATCCAATTTTTGGGCTCCTGCTGCCAACTCCAGTGTCTCTTTAAAGCTATGTTTGGGCTCCTGCTGCTTCTTGCAACCCCAGGGTGTGATTCATCCAATTTTTGGGCTCCTGCTGCCAACTCCAGTGTCTCTTTCAAGCTATGTTTGGGCTTCTCTGCTTGCAACTCCAGGGTGTGATTCATCCAATTTTTGGCTTCCTGCTGCCAACTCCAGTGTCTATTCCAAGCTATGTTTGGTCTCCTGATGCTGCTGCTTGCAACTCCAGGGTGTTATTCATCCAATTTTTGGGCTCCTGCTGCCAACTCCAGTGTGTCTTTCAAGCTATGTTTGGGCTCCTGCTGCTGCTGCTTGCAACTCCAGGGTGGGATTCATCCAATTTTTGGGCTCCTGCTGCCCACTCCAGTGTCTCTTTCAAGCTATGTTTGGAATCCTGCTGCTGCTTGCAACTCCAGTGTCTCTTTCAAGCTATGTTTGGGCTCTTGCTGCTGCTTGCGACTCCAGGGTGTGATTCATCCAATTTTTGGGCTCCTGCTGCCAACTCCAGTGTCTCTTTCAAGCTATGTTTGGGCTCCTGCTGCTGCTGCTTGCAACTCCAGGGTGTGATTCATCCAATTTTTGGGCTCCTGCTGCCAACTTCAGTGTCTCTTTCAAGCTATGTTTGGGCTCCTGCTGCTGCTTGCAACTCCAGGGTGCGATTCATCCAATTTTTGGGCTCCTGCAGCCAACTCCAGTGTCTCTTTCAAGCTATGTTTCGGCTCCTGCTGCTGCTTGCGACTCCAGGGTGTGATTCATCCAATTTTTTGGGCTCCTGCTGCCAACTCCAGTGTCTCTTAAAAGCTATGTTTGGGCTCCTGCTGCTGCTTGCAACTCCAGGGTGTGATTCATCCAATTTTTGGGCTCCTTCTGCAAGCTCCAATGCCTCTTTCAAGCAATGTTTGGGCTCCTGCTGCTGCTGCTGCTGCTTGCAACTCCAGGGTGTGATTCATCCAATTTTTGGGCACCTGAAGCCAACTCCAGTGTCTCCTTAAAGTAATGTTTGGGCTCCTGCTGCTACTGCTGCTTGCAACTCCAGGGTGTGATTCTGCCAATTTTTGGGCTCCTGCTGCCCACTCCAGTGTGTCTTTCAAGCTATGTCTCAGCTCCTGCTGCTTGCAACTCCAGGGTGGGATTCATCCAATTTTTGGGCTCCTGCTGCCCACTCCAGTGTCTCTTTCAAGCTATGTTTGGGCTCCTGCTGCTGCTTGCAACTCCAGTGTCTCTTTCAAGCTATGTTTGGGCTCCTGCTGCTGCTGCTTGCAACTCCAGGGTGTGATTCATCCAATTTTTGGCCTCCTGCTACCCACTCCAGTGTCTCTTTCAAGCTATGTTTGGGCTCCTGCTGCTGCTTGCAAATCCAGGGTGTGATTAATCCAATTTTTGGGCTCCTGCTGCCAACTCCAGTGTCTCCTTCAAGCTATGTTTGGGTTCCTGTTGCTGCTTGTAACTCCAGGGTGTGATTCATCCAATTTTTGGGCTCCTGCTGCCAACTCCAGTGTCTCTTTCAAGCTATGTTTGGGCTCCTGCTGCTGCTTGCCACTTCAGGGTGTGATTCATCCAATTTTTGGGCTCGTGCTGCCGACTCCAGTGTCTCTTTAAAGTAATGTTTGGGCTCCTGCTGCTACTGCTGTTTGCAACTCCAGGGTGTGATTCATCCAATTTTTGGGCTCCTGCTGCCAACTCCAGTGTCTCTTTCAAGCTATGTTTGGGCTCCTGCTGCTGCTTGCGACTCCAGGGTGTGATTCATCCAATTTTTTGGGCTCCTGCTGCCAGCTCCAGTGTCTCTTTCAAGCTATGTTAGGGCCCCTGCTGCTGCTTGCAACTCCAGGGTGTGATTCATCCAATTTTTCGGCTCCTGCTGCCAACTCCAGTGTCTCTTTCAAGCTATGTTTGGGCTCTTGCTGCTGCTTGCAACTCCAGGGTGTGATTCATCCAATTTTTGGGCTCCTGCTGCCAACTCCAGTGTCTCTTTCAAGCTATGTTTGGGCTCCTGCTGCTGCTTGCGACTCCAGGGTGTGATTCATCCAATTTTTGGGCTCCTGCTGCCAGCTCCAGTGTCTCTTTCAAGATATGTTTGGGCCCCTGCTGCTGCTTGCAACTCCAGGGTGTGATTCATCCAATTTTTGGGCTCCTGCTGCCAACTCCAGTGTCTCTTTCAAGCTATGTTTGGGCTCCTGCTGCTGTTTGCAACTCCAGGGTGTGATTCATCCAATTTTTGGGCTCCTGCTGCCAACTCCAGTGTCTCTTTCAAGCTATGTTTGGGCTCCTGCTGCTGCTTGCGACTCCAGGGTGTGATTCATCTAATTTTTGGGCTCCTGCTGCCAACTCCAGTGTCTCTTTCAAGCTATGTTTGGGCTCCTGCTGCTGCTGCTTGCAACTCCAGGGTGTGATTCATCCAATTTTTGGGCTCCTGCTGCCAACTCCAGTGTCTCTTTCAAGCTATGTTTGGGCTCCTGCTCCTGCTTGCGACTCCAGGGTGTGATTCATCTAATTTTTGGGCTCCTGCTGCCAACTCCAGTGTCTCTTTCAAGCTATGTTTGGGCTCCTGCTGCTGCTGCTTGCAACTCCAGGGTGTGATTCATCCAATTTTTGGGCTCCTGCTGCCAACTCCAGTGTCTCTTTCAAGCTATGTTTGGGCTGCTCTGCTTGCAACTCCAGGGTGTGATTCATCCAATTTTTGGGCTCCTGCTGCCAACTCCAGTGCCTCTTTCAAGCTATGTTTGTGCTCCTGCTGCTGCTGCTGCTGCTTGCAAATCCAGGGTGTGATTCATCCAATTTTTGGGCTCCTGCTGCCAACTCCAGTGTCTCTTTAAAGCAATATTTGGGCTCCTGCTGCTGCTTGCAACTCCAGGGTGTGATTCATTCTATTTTTGGGCTCCTGCTGCCAACTCCAGTGTCTCTTTCAAGCTGTGTTTGGGCTCCGGCTGCTGCTGTTTGCAACTCCAGGGTGTGATTCATCCAATTTTGGGCTCCTGCTGCCAACTCCAGTGTCTCTTTCAAGCTGTGTTTGGGCTCCTGCTGCTGCTTGCAACTCTAGGGTGTGATTCATCCAATTTTTGGCCTCCTGCTACCCACTCCAGTGTCTCTTTCAAGCTATGTTTGGGCTCCTGCTGCTGCTTGTGACTCCAGGGTGTGATTCATCTAATTTTTGGGCTCCTGCTGCCAACTCCAGTGTCTCTTTCAAGCTATGTTTGGGCTCCTGCTGCTGCTGCTTGCAACTCCAGGGTGTGATTCATCCAATTTTTGGGCTCCTGCTGCCAACTCCAGTGTCTCTTTCAAGCTATGTTTGGGCTCCTGCTGCTGCTTGCGACTCCAGGGTGTGATTCATCTAATTTTTGGGCTCCTGCTGCCAACTCCAGTGTCTCTTTCAAGCTATGTTTGGGCTCCTGCTGCTGCTGCTTGCAACTCCAGGGTGTGATTCATCCAATTTTTGGGCTCCTGCTGCCAACTCCAGTGTCTCTTTCAAGCTATGTTTGGGCTGCTCTGCTTGCAACTCCAGGGTGTGATTCATCCAATTTTTGGGCTCCTGCTGCCAAATCCAGTGTCTCTTTCAAGCTATGTTTGGGCTCCTGCTGCTGCTTGCGACTCCAGGGTGTGATTCATCCAATTTTTGGGCTCCTGCTGCCAGCTCCAGTGCCTCTTTCAAGCTATGTTTGTGCTCCTGCTGCTGCTGCTGCTGCTGCTTGCAAATCCAGGGTGTGATTCATCCAATTTTTGGGCTCCTGCTGCCAACTCCAGTGTCTCTTTCAAGCTATGTTTGGGCTCTTGCTGCTGCTTGCAACTCCAGGGTGTGATTCATCCAATTTTTGGGCTCCTGCTGCCAACTCCAGTGTCTCTTTCAAGCTATGTTTGGGCTCCTGCTGCTGCTTGCGACTCCAGGGTGTGATTCATCCAATTTTTGGGCTCCTGCTGCCAGCTCCAGTGTCTCTTTCAAGATATGTTTGGGCCCCTGCTGCTGCTTGCAACTCCAGGGTGTGATTCATCCAATTTTTGGGCTCCTGCTGCCAACTCCAGTGTCTCTTTTAAGCTATGTATGGGCTCCTGCTGCTGCTTGCAACTCCAGGGTGTGATTCATCCAATTTTTTGGGCTCCTGCTGCCAAATCCAGTGTCTCTTTCAAGCTATGTTTGGGCTCCTGCTGCTGCTGCTTGCAACTCCAGGGTGGGATTCATCCAATTTTTGGGCTCCTGCTGCCAACTCCAGTGTCTCTTTCAAGCTATGTTTGGGCTCCTGCTGCTGCTTGCAACTCCAGGGTGTGATTCATCCACTTTTTGGGCTCCTGCTGCCAACTCCAGTGTCTCTTTCAAGCTATGTTTGGGCTCCTGCTGCTGCTTGCCACTCTAGGGTGTGTGATTCATCCAATTTTTGGTCTCCTGAAGCCAACTCCAGTGTCTCTTTAAAGTAATGTTTGGGCTCCGGCTGCAACTTCTGCTTGCAACTCCAGGGTGTGATTCATCCAATTTTTGGGCTCCTGCTGCCAACTCCAGTGTTTCTTTCAAGCTATGTTTGGGCTCCTGCTGCTGCTTGCAACTCCAGGGTGTGATTCATCCAATTTTTGGGCTCCTGCTGCCAACTCCAGTGTCTCTTTCAAGCTATGTTTGGGCTCCTGCTGATGCTTGCAACTCATGGGTGTGATTCATCCAATTTTTGGGCTCCTGCTGCCAACTCCAGTGTCTCTTTCAAGCTATGTTTGGGCTCCTGCTGCTGCTGCTTACAACTCCAGTGTGTGAGTCATCCAATTTTTGGGCTCCTGTTCCCAACTCCAGTATCTCTTTCAAGCTATGTTTGGGCTCCTGCTGCCAACTCCAGTGTCTCTTTCAAGCTATGTTTGGGCTCCTGCTGCTGCTTGCCACTCTAGGGTGTGTGATTCATCCAATTTTTGGGCTCCTGAAGCCAACTCCAGTGTCTCTTTAAAGTAATGTTTGGGCTCCGGCTGCAACTTCTGCTTGCAACTCCAGGGTGTGATTCATACAATTTTTGGGCTCCTGCTGCCAACTCCAGTGTTTCTTTCAAGCTATGTTTGGGCTCCTGCTGCTGCTTGCAACTCCAGGGTGTGATTCATCCAATTTTTGGGCTCCTGCTGCCCACTCCAGTGTCTCTTTCAAGCTATGTTTGGGCTCCTGCTGCTGCTTGCAACTCATGGGTGTGATTCATCCAATTTTTGGGCTCCTGCTGCCAACTCCAGTGTCTCCTTCAAGCTGTGTACGGGCTGTTGCTGCTGCTGCTTGCAACTCCAGGGTGTGATTCATCCAATTTTTGGGCTCCTGCTGCCAACTCCAGTGTTTCTTTAAAGCAATGTTTAGGCTCCTGCTGCTGCTTGCAACTCCAGGGTGTCATTCATCCAATTTTTGGGCTCCTGCTGCCAACCCCAGTGTCTCTTTTAAGCTATGTATGGGTTCCTGCTGCTGCTTGCAACTCCAGGGTGTGATTCATCCAATTTTTTGGGCTCCTGCTGCCAAATCCAGTGTCTCTTTCAAGCTATGTTTGGGCTCCTGCTTCTGCTAGCGACTCCAGGATGTGATTCATTCAATTTTTGGGCTCCTGCTGCCAACTCCAGTGTCTCTTTCAAGCTATGTTTGGGCTCCTGCCGCTGCTTGCAACTCCAGGGTGTGATTCATCCAATTTTTGGGCTCCTGCTGCCAACTCCAGTGTCTCTTTCAAGCTATGTTTGGGCTCCTGCTGCTGCTTGCCACTCTAGGGTGTGTGATTCATCCAATTTTTGGGCTCCTGAAGCCAACTCCAGTGTCTCTTTAAAGTAATGTTTGCGCTCCGGCTGCAACTTCTGCTTGCAACTCCAGGGTGTGATTCATCCAATTTTTGGGCTCCTGCTGCCAACTCCAGTGTTTCTTTCAAGCTATGTTTGGGCTCCTGCTGCTGCTTGCAACTCCAGGGTGTGATTCATCCAATTTTTGGGCTCCTGCTGCCAACTCCAGTGTCTCTTTCAAGCTATGTTTGGGCTCCTGCTGATGCTTGCAACTCATGGGTGTGATTCATCCAATTTTTGGGCTCCTGCTGCCAACTCCAGTGTCTTTTTCAAGCTATGTTTGGGCTCCTGCTGCTGCTGCTTACAACTCCAGTGTGTGAGTCATCCAATTTTTGGGCTCCTGTTCCCAACTCCAGTATCTCTTTCAAGCTATGTTTGGGCTCCTGCTGCCAACTCCAGTGTCTCTTTCAAGCTATGTTTGGGCTCCTGCTGCTGCTTGCCACTCTAGGGTGTGTGATTCATCTAATTTTTGGGCTCCTGCTGCCAACTCCAGTGTCTCTTTCAAGCTATGTTTGGGCTCCTGCTGCTGCTGCTTGCAACTCCAGGGTGTGATTCATCCAATTTTTGGGCTCCTGCTGCCAACTCCAGTGTCTCTTTCAAGCTATGTTTGGGCTGCTCTGCTTGCAACTCCAGGGTGTGATTCATCCAATTTTTGGGCTCCTGCTGCCAACTCCAGTGCCTCTTTCAAGCTATGTTTGTGCTCCTGCTGCTGCTGCTGCTGCTTGCAAATCCAGGGTGTGATTCATCCAATTTTTGGGCTCCTGCTGCCAACTCCAGTGTCTCTTTAAAGCAATATTTGGGCTCCTGCTGCTGCTTGCAACTCCAGGGTGTGATTCATTCTATTTTTGGGCTCCTGCTGCCAACTCCAGTGTCTCTTTCAAGCTGTGTTTGGGCTCCGGCTGCTGCTGTTTGCAACTCCAGGGTGTGATTCATCCAATTTTGGGCTCCTGCTGCCAACTCCAGTGTCTCTTTCAAGCTGTGTTTGGGCTCCTGCTGCTGCTTGCAACTCTAGGGTGTGATTCATCCAATTTTTGGCCTCCTGCTACCCACTCCAGTGTCTCTTTCAAGCTATGTTTGGGCTCCTGCTGCTGCTTGCAAATCCAGGGTGTGATTAATCCAATTTTTGGGCTCCTGCTGCCAACTCCAGTGTCTCCTTCAAGCTATGTTTGGGTTCCTGTTGCTGCTTGTAACTCCAGGGTGTGATTCATCCAATTTTTGGGCTCCTGCTGCCAACTCCAGTGTCTCTTTCAAGCTATGTTTGGGCTCCTGCTGCTGCTTGCCACTTCAAGGTGTGATTCATCCAATTTTTGGGCTCGTGCTGCCGACTCCAGTGTCTCTTTAAAGTAATGTTTGGGCTCCTGCTGCTACTGCTGTTTGCAACTCCAGGGTGTGATTCATCCAATTTTTGGGCTCCTGCTGCCAACTCCAGTGTCTCTTTCAAGCTATGTTTGGGCTCCTGCTGCTGCTTGCGACTCCAGGGTGTGATTCATCCAATTTTTTGGGCTCCTGCTGCCAGCTCCAGTGTCTCTTTCAAGCTATGTTAGGGCCCCTGCTGCTGCTTGCAACTCCAGGGTGTGATTCATCCAATTTTTCGGCTCCTGCTGCCAACTCCAGTGTCTCTTTCAAGCTATGTTTGGGCTCTTGCTGCTGCTTGCAACTCCAGGGTGTGATTCATCCAATTTTTGGGCTCCTGCTGCCAACTCCAGTGTCTCTTTCAAGCTATGTTTGGGCTCCTGCTGCGGCTTGCGACTCCAGGGTGTGATTCATCCAATTTTTGGGCTCCTGCTGCCAGCTCCAGTGTCTCTTTCAAGATATGTTTGGGCCCCTGCTGCTGCTTGCAACTCCAGGGTGTGATTCATCCAATTTTTGGGCTCCTGCTGCCAACTCCAGTGTCTCTTCCAAGCTATGTTTGGGCTCCTGCTGCTGTTTGCAACTCCAGGGTGTGATTCATCCAATTTTTGGGCTCCTGCTGCCAACTCCAGTGTCTCTTTCAAGCTATGTTTGGGCTCCTGCTGCTGCTTGTGACTCCAGGGTGTGATTCATCTAATTTTTGGGCTCCTGCTGCCAACTCCAGTGTCTCTTTCAAGCTATGTTTGGGCTCCTGCTGCTGCTGCTTGCAACTCCAGGGTGTGATTCATCCAATTTTTGGGCTCCTGCTGCCAACTCCAGTGTCTCTTTCAAGCTATGTTTGGGCTCCTGCTGCTGCTTGCGACTCCAGGGTGTGATTCATCTAATTTTTGGGCTCCTGCTGCCAACTCCAGTGTCTCTTTCAAGCTATGTTTGGGCTCCTGCTGCTGCTGCTGCTTGCAACTCCAGGGTGTGATTCATCCAATTTTTGGGCTCCTGCTGCCAACTCCAGTGTCTCTTTCAAGCTATGTTTGGGCTGCTCTGCTTGCAACTCCAGGGTGTGATTCATCCAATTTTTGGGCTCCTGCTGCCAAATCCAGTGTCTCTTTCAAGCTATGTTTGGGCTCCTGCTGCTGCTTGCGACTCCAGGGTGTGATTCATCCAATTTTTGGGCTCCTGCTGCCAGCTCCAGTGCCTCTTTCAAGCTATGTTTGTGCTCCTGCTGCTGCTGCTGCTGCTGCTGCTTGCAAATCCAGGGTGTGATTCATCCAATTTTTGGGCTCCTGCTGCCAACTCCAGTGTCTCTTTCAAGCTATGTTTGGGCTCTTGCTGCTGCTTGCAACTCCAGGGTGTGATTCATCCAATTTTTGGGCTCCTGCTGCCAACTCCAGTGTCTCTTTCAAGCTATGTTTGGGCTCCTGCTGCTGCTTGCGACTCCAGGGTGTGATTCATCCAATTTTTGGGCTCCTGCTGCCAGCTCCAGTGTCTCTTTCAAGATATGTTTGGGCCCCTGCTGCTGCTTGCAACTCCAGGGTGTGATTCATCCAATTTTTGGGCTCCTGCTGCCAACTCCAGTGTCTCTTTTAAGCTATGTATGGGCTCCTGCTGCTGCTTGCAACTCCAGGGTGTGATTCATCCAATTTTTTGGGCTCCTGCTGCCAAATCCAGTGTCTCTTTCAAGCTATGTTTGGGCTCCTGCTGCTGCTGCTTGCAACTCCAGGGTGGGATTCATCCAATTTTTGGGCTCCTGCTGCCAACTCCAGTGTCTCTTTCAAGCTATGTTTGGGCTCCTGCTGCTGCTTGCAACTCCAGGGTGTGATTCATCCACTTTTTGGGCTCCTGCTGCCAACTCCAGTGTCTCTTTCAAGCTATGTTTGGGCTCCTGCTGCTGCTTGCCACTCTAGGGTGTGTGATTCATCCAATTTTTGGTCTCCTGAAGCCAACTCCAGTGTCTCTTTAAAGTAATGTTTGGGCTCCGGCTGCAACTTCTGCTTGCAACTCCAGGGTGTGATTCATCCAATTTTTGGGCTCCTGCTGCCAACTCCAGTGTTTCTTTCAAGCTATGTTTGGGCTCCTGCTGCTGCTTGCAACTCCAGGGTGTGATTCATCCAATTTTTGGGCTCCTGCTGCCAAGTCCAGTGTCTCTTTCAAGCTATGTTTGGGCTCCTGCTGATGCTTGCAACTCATGGGTGTGATTCATCCAATTTTTGGGCTCCTGCTGCCAACTCCAGTGTCTCTTTCAAGCTATGTTTGGGCTCCTGCTGCTGCTGCTTACAACTCCAGTGTGTGAGTCATCCAATTTTTGGGCTCCTGTTCCCAACTCCAGTATCTCTTTCAAGCTATGTTTGGGCTCCTGCTGCCAACTCCAGTGTCTCTTTCAAGCTATGTTTGGGCTCCTGCTGCTGCTTGCCACTCTAGGGTGTGTGATTCATCCAATTTTTGGGCTCCTGAAGCCAACTCCAGTGTCTCTTTAAAGTAATGTTTGGGCTCCGGCTGCAACTTCTGCTTGCAACTCCAGGGTGTGATTCATACAATTTTTGGGCTCCTGCTGCCAACTCCAGTGTTTCTTTCAAGCTATGTTTGGGCTCCTGCTGCTGCTTGCAACTCCAGGGTGTGATTCATCCAATTTTTGGGCTCCTGCTGCCCACTCCAGTGTCTCTTTCAAGCTATGTTTGGGCTCCTGCTGCTGCTTGCAACTCATGGGTGTGATTCATCCAATTTTTGGGCTCCTGCTGCCAACTCCAGTGTCTCCTTCAAGCTGTGTTCGGGCTGTTGCTGCTGCTGCTTGCAACTCCAGGGTGTGATTCATCCAATTTTTGGGCTCCTGCTGCCAACTCCAGTGTCTCTTTAAAGCAATGTTTGGGCTCCTGCTGCTGCTTGCAACTCCAGGGTGTGATTCATCCAATTTTTGGGCTCCTGCTGCCAACTCCAGTGTTTCTTTAAAGCAATGTTTGGGCTCCTGCTGCTGCTTGCAACTCCAGGGTGTCATTCATCCAATTTTTGGGCTCCTGCTGCCAACCCCAGTGTCTCTTTTAAGCTATGTATGGGCTCCTGCTGCTGCTTGCAACTCCAGGGTGTGATTCATCCAATTTTTTGGGCTCCTGCTGCCAAATCCAGTGTCTCTTTCAAGCTATGTTTGGGCTCCTGCTTCTGCTAGCGACTCCAGGATGTGATTCATTCAATTTTTGGGCTCCTGCTGCCAACTTCAGTGTCTCTTTCAAGCTATGTTTGGGCTCCTGCTGCTGCTTGCAACTCCAGGGTGTGATTCATCCAATTTTTGGGCTCCTGCTGCCAACTCCAGTGTCTCTTTCAAGCTATGTTTGGGCTCCTGCTGCTGCTTGCCACTCTAGGGTGTGTGATTCATCCAATTTTTGGGCTCCTGAAGCCAACTCCAGTGTCTCTTTAAAGTAATGTTTGGGCTCCGGCTGCAACTTCTGCTTGCAACTCCAGGGTGTGATTCATCCAATTTTTGGGCTCCTGCTGCCAACTCCAGTGTTTCTTTCAAGCTATGTTTGGGCTCCTGCTGCTGCTTGCAACTCCAGGGTGTGATTCATCCAATTTTTGGGCTCCTGCTGCCAACTCCAGTGTCTCTTTCAAGCTATGTTTGGGCTCCTGCTGATGCTTGCAACTCATGGGTGTGATTCATCCAATTTTTGGGCTCCTGCTGCCAACTCCAGTGTCTTTTTCAAGCTATGTTTGGGCTCCTGCTGCTGCTGCTTACAACTCCAGTGTGTGAGTCATCCAATTTTTGGGCTCCTGTTCCCAACTCCAGTATCTCTTTCAAGCTATGTTTGGGCTCCTGCTGCCAACTCCAGTGTCTCTTTCAAGCTATGTTTGGGCTCCTGCTGCTGCTTGCCACTCTAGGGTGTGTGATTCATCCAATTTTTGGGCTTCTGAAGCCAACTCCAGTGTCTCTTTAAAGTAATGTTTGGGCTCCGGCTGCAACTTCTGCTTGCAACTCCAGGGTGTGATTCATCCAATTTTTGGGCTCCTGCTGCCAACTCCAGTGTTTCTTTCAAGCTATGTTTGGGCTCCTGCTGCTGCTTGCAACTCCAGGGTGGGATTCATCCAATTTTTGGGCTCCTGCTGCCAACTCCAGTGTCTCTTTCAAGCTATGTTTGGGCTCCTGCTGCTGCTTGCCACTCCAGGGTGTGATTCATCCAATTTTTGGGCTCCTGCTGCCAACTCCAGTGTCTCCTTCAAGCTTTGTTCGGGCTGTTGCTGCTGCTGCTTGCAACTCCAGGGTGTGATTCATCCAATTTTTGGGCTCCTGCTGCCAACTCCAGTGTCTCTTTAAAGCAATGTTTGGGCTCCTGCTGCTGCTTGCAACTCCAGGGTGTGATTCATCCAATTGTTGGGCTCCTGCAGCCAACTCCAGTGTCTCTTTAAAGCAATGTTTGCGCTCCTGCTGCTGCTTGCACCTCCAGGGTGTGATTCATCCAATTTTTGGGCTCCTGCTGCCAACTCCAGTGTCTCTTTCAAGCTATGTTTGGGCTGCTGCTGCTTGCAGGTGTGATTCAGCTAGTTTTTGGGCTTCTGCTGCCAACTCCAGTGTCTCTTTCAAGCTATGTTTGGGGTCCTGCTGCTGCTGCTTGCAACTGCAGGGTGTGATTCATCCAATTATTGGGCTCCTACTGCCAACTCCAGTGTCTCTTTCAAGCTATGTTTGCGCTGCTGCTGCTGCTTGCAACTCCAGGGTGTGATTCATCCAATTTTTGGGCTCCTGCTGCCAACTCCAGTGTTTCTTTCAAGCTATGTTTGGGCTCCTGCTGCTGCTGCTTGCAACTCCAGGGTGTGATTCATCCAATTTTTGGGCTCCTGCTGCCAACTCCAGTGTCTCTTTAAAGCAATGTTAACACTCCTACTGCTGCTTGCAATTCCAGGGTGTGATTCATCCAATTTATGGGCTCCTGCTGCCAACTCCAGTGTCTCTTCCAAGCTATGTTTGGGCTGCTGCTGCTGCTGCTGCTTGCAACTCCTGGGTGTGATTCATCCAATTTTTGGGCTCCTGCTGCCAACTTCAGTGTCTCTTTTAAGCAATGTTTGGGCTCCTGCCGCTGCTTGCAACTCCAGTGTGTCACTCATCCAATTTTTGGGCTCCTGCTGCCAACTCCAGTGTCTCTTTCAAGCTATGTTTGGGCTCCTGGTGCTGCTTGTGACTCCAGGGTGTGATTCATCCAATTTTTGGGCTCCTGCTGCCCACTCCAGTGTCTCTTTCAAGCTATGTTTGGGCTCCTGCTGCTGCTTGCAACTCCAGGGTGTGATTCATCCAATTTTTGGCCTCCTGCTGCCCACTCCAGTGTCTCTTTCAAGCTATGTTTGGGCTCCTGCTGCTGCTTGTCACTCCAGGGTGTGATTCATCCAATGTTTGGGCTCCTACTGTCAACTCCAGTGTCTCTTTAAAGTAATGTTTGGGCTCCTGCTGCTACTGCTGCTTGCAACTCCAGGGTGTGATTCATCCAATTTTTGGGCTCCTGCTGCTAACTCCAGTGTCTCTTTCAAGCTATGTTTGGGCTACTGCTGCTGCTTGCAACTCCAGGGATTGATTCATCCAATTTTTGGGCTCCTGCTGCCAACTTCAGTGTCTCTTTCAAGCTATGTTTGGGCTCCTGCTGCTGCTTGCAACTCCAGGGTGTGATTCATCCAATTTTTGGGCTCCTGCTGCCAACTCCAGTGTCTCTTTCAAGCTATGTTTGGGCTCCTGCTGCTGTTTGCAACTCATGGGTGTGATTCATCCAATGTTTGGGCTCCTGCTGCCAACTCCAGTGTCTCCTTCAAGCTGTGTTCGGGCTGTTGGTGCTGCTGCTTGCAACTCCAGGGTGTGATTCATCCAATTTTTGGGCTCCTGCTGCCAACTCCAGTGTCTCTTTAAAGCAATGTTTGGGCTCCTGCTGCTGCTTGCAACTCCAGGGTGTGATTCATCCAATGTTTGGGCTCCTGCTGCCAACTCCAGTGTCTCCTTCAAGCTGTGTTCGGGCTGTTGGTGCTGCTGCTTGCAACTCCAGGGTGTGATTCATCCAATTTTTGGGCTCCTGCTGCCAACTCCAGTGTCTCTTTAAAGCAATGTTTGGGCTCCTGCTGCTGCTTGCAACTCCAGGGTGTCATTCATCCAATTTTTGGGCTCCTGCTGCCAACTCCAGTGTCTCTTTTAAGCTATGTATGGGCTCCTGCTGCTGCTTGCAACTCCAGGGTGTGATTCATCCAATTTTTTGGGCTCCTGCTGCCAAATCCAGTGTCTCTTTCAAGCTATGTTTGGGCTCCTGCTTCTGCTAGCGACTCCAGGATGTGATTCATTAAATTTTTGGGCTCCTGCTGCCAACTCCAGAGTCTCTTTCAAGCTATGTTTGGGCTCCTGCTGCTGCTTGCAACTCCAGGGTATGATTCATCCAATTTTTGGGCTCCTGCTGCCAACTCCAGTGTCTCTTTCAAGCTATGTTTGGGCTCCTGCTGCTGCTTGCCACTCTAGGGTGTGTGATTCATCCAATTTTTGGGCTCCTGAAGCCAACTCCAGTGTCTCTTTAAAGTAATGTTTGGGCTCCGGCTGCAACTTCTGCTTGCAACTCCAGGGTGTGATTCATCCAATTTTTGGGCTCCTGCTGCCAACTCCAGTGTTTCTTTCAAGCTATGTTTGGGCTCCTGCTGCTGCTTGCAACTCCAGGGTGTGATTCATCCAATTTTTGGGCTCCTGCTGCCAACTCCAGTGTCTCTTTCAAGCTATGTTTGGGCTCCTGCTGATGCTTGCAACTCATGGGTGTGATTCATCCAATTTTTGGGCTCCTGCTGCCAACTCCAGTGTCTCTTTCAAGCTATGTTTGGGCTCCTGCTGCTGCTGCTTACAACTCCAGTGTGTGAGTCATCCAATTTTTGGGCTCCTGTTCCCAACTCCAGTATCTCTTTCAAGCTATGTTTGGGCTCCTGCTGCCAACTCCAGTGTCTCTTTCAAGCTATGTTTGGGCTCCTGCTGCTGCTTGCCACTCTAGGGTGTGTGATTCATCCAATTTTTGGGCTCCTGAAGCCAACTCCAGTGTCTCTTTAAAGTAATGTTTGGGCTCCGGCTGCAACTTCTGCTTGCAACTCCAGGGTGTGATTCATCCAATTTTTGGGCTCCTGCTGCCAACTCCAGTGTTTCTTTCAAGCTATGTTTGGGCTCCTGCTGCTGCTTGCAACTCCAGGGTGTGATTCATCCAATTTTTGGGCTCCTGCTGCCAACTCCAGTGTCTCTTTCAAGCTATGTTTGGGCTCCTGCTGCTGCTTGCCACTCCAGGGTGTGATTCATCCAATTTTGGGGCTCCTGCTGCCAACTCCAGTGTCTCCTTCAAGCTGTGTTCGGGCTGTTGCTGCTGCTGCTTGTAACTCCAGGGTGTGATTCATCCAATTTTTGGGCTCCTGCTGCCAACTCCAGTGTCTCTTTAAAGCAATGTTTGGGCTCCTGCTGCTGCTTGCAACTCCAGGGTGTGATTCATCCAATTGTTGGGCTCCTGCAGCCAACTCCAGTGTCTCTTTAAAGCAATGTTTGTGCTCCTGCTGCTGCTTGCAACTCCAGGGTGTGATTCATCCAATTTTTGGGCTCCTGCTGCCAACTCCAGTGTCTCTTTCAAGCTATGTTTGGGCTGCTGCTGCTTGCAGGTGTGATTCAGCTAGTTTTTGGGCTTCTGCTGCCAACTCCAGTGTCTCTTTCAAGCTATGTTTGGGGTCCTGCTGCTGCTGCTTGCAACTGCAGGGTGTGATTCATCCAATTATTGGGCTCCTACTGCCAACTCCAGCGTCTCTTTCAAGCTATGTTTGGGCTGCTGCTGCTGCTTGCAACTCCAGGGTGTGATTCATCCAATTTTTGGGCTCCTGCTGCCAACTCCAGTGTCTCTTCCAAGCTATGTTTGGGCTCCTGATGCTGCTGCTTGCAACTCCAGGGTGTTATTCATCCAATTTTTGGGCTCCTGCTGCCAACTCCAGTGTCTCTTTAAAGCTATGTTTGGGCTCCTGCTGCTTCTTGCAACCCCAGGGTGTGATTCATCCAATTTTTGGGCTCCTGCTGCCAACTCCAGTGTCTCTTTCAAGCTATGTTTGGGCTTCTCTGCTTGCAACTCCAGGGTGTGATTCATCCAATTTTTGGCTTCCTGCTGCCAACTCCAGTGTCTATTCCAAGCTATGTTTGGTCTCCTGATGCTGCTGCTTGCAACTCCAGGGTGTTATTCATCCAATTTTTGGGCTCCTGCTGCCAACTCCAGTGTGTCTTTCAAGCTATGTTTGGGCTCCTGCTGCTGCTGCTTGCAACTCCAGGGTGGGATTCATCCAATTTTTGGGCTCCTGCTGCCCACTCCAGTGTCTCTTTCAAGCTATGTTTGGAATCCTGCTGCTGCTTGCAACTCCAGTGTCTCTTTCAAGCTATGTTTGGGCTCTTGCTGCTGCTTGCGACTCCAGGGTGTGATTCATCCAATTTTTGGGCTCCTGCTGCCAACTCCAGTGTCTCTTTCAAGCTATGTTTGGGCTCCTGCTGCTGCTGCTTGCAACTCCAGGGTGTGATTCATCCAATTTTTGGGCTCCTGCTGCCAACTCCAGTGTCTCTTTCAAGCTATGTTTGGGCTCCTGCTGCTGCTGCTTGCAACTCCAGGGTGTGATTCATCCAATTTTTGGGCTCCTGCTGCCAACTCCAGTGTTTCTTTCAAGCTATGTTTGGGCTCCTGCTGCTGCTTGCAACTCCAGGGTGTGATTCATCCAATTTTTGGGCTCCTGCTGCCCACTCCAGTGTCTCTTTCAAGCTATGTTTGGGCTCCTGCTGCTGCTTGCAACTCATGGGTGTGATTCATCCAATTTTTGGGCTCCTGCTGCCAACTCCAGTGTCTCCTTCAAGCTGTGTACGGGCTGTTGCTGCTGCTGCTTGCAACTCCAGGGTGTGATTCATCCAATTTTTGGGCTCCTGCTGCCAACTCCAGTGTCTCTTTAAAGCAATGTTTGGGCTCCTGCTGCTGCTTGCAACTCCAGGGTGTGATTCATCCAATTTTTGGGCTCCTGCTGCCAACTCCAGTGTTTCTTTAAAGCAATGTTTGGGCTCCTGCTGCTGCTTGCAACTCCAGGGTGTCATTCATCCAATTTTTGGGCTCCTGCTGCCAACCCCAGTGTCTCTTTTAAGCTATGTATGGGTTCCTGCTGCTGCTTGCAACTCCAGGGTGTGATTCATCCAATTTTTTGGGCTCCTGCTGCCAAATCCAGTGTCTCTTTCAAGCTATGTTTGGGCTCCTGCTTCTGCTAGCGACTCCAGGATGTGATTCATTCAATTTTTGGGCTCCTGCTGCCAACTCCAGTGTCTCTTTCAAGCTATGTTTGGGCTCCTGCTGCTGCTTGCAACTCCAGGGTGTGATTCATCCAATTTTTGGGCTCCTGCTGCCAACTCCAGTGTCTCTTTCAAGCTATGTTTGGGCTCCTGCTGCTGCTTGCCACTCTAGGGTGTGTGATTCATCCAATTTTTGGGCTCCTGAAGCCAACTCCAGTGTCTCTTTAAAGTAATGTTTGGGCTCCGGCTGCAACTTCTGCTTGCAACTCCAGGGTGTGATTCATCCAATTTTTGGGCTCCTGCTGCCAACTCCAGTGTTTCTTTCAAGCTATGTTTGGGCTCCTGCTGCTGCTTGCAACTCCAGGGTGTGATTCATCCAATTTTTGGGCTCCTGCTGCCAACTCCAGTGTCTCTTTCAAGCTATGTTTGGGCTCCTGCTGATGCTTGCAACTCATGGGTGTGATTCATCCAATTTTTGGGCTCCTGCTGCCAACTCCAGTGTCTTTTTCAAGCTATGTTTGGGCTCCTGCTGCTGCTGCTTACAACTCCAGTGTGTGAGTCATCCAATTTTTGGGCTCCTGTTCCCAACTCCAGTATCTCTTTCAAGCTATGTTTGGGCTCCTGCTGCCAACTCCAGTGTCTCTTTCAAGCTATGTTTGGGCTCCTGCTGCTGCTTGCCACTCTAGGGTGTGTGATTCATCCAATTTTTGGGCTTCTGAAGCCAACTCCAGTGTCTCTTTAAAGTAATGTTTGGGCTCCGGCTGCAACTTCTGCTTGCAACTCCAGGGTGTGATTCATCCAATTTTTGGGCTCCTGCTGCCAACTCCAGTGTTTCTTTCAAGCTATGTTTGGGCTCCTGCTGCTGCTTGCAACTCCAGGGTGGGATTCATCCAATTTTTGGGCTCCTGCTGCCAACTCCAGTGTCTCTTTCAAGCTATGTTTGGGCTCCTGCTGCTGCTTGCCACTCCAGGGTGTGATTCATCCAATTTTTGGGCTCCTGCTGCCAACTCCAGTGTCTCCTTCAAGCTTTGTTGGGGCTGTTGCTGCTGCTGCTTGCAACTCCAGGGTGTGATTCATCCAATTTTTGGGCTCCTGCTGCCAACTCCAGTGTCTCTTTAAAGCAATGTTTGGGCTCCTGCTGCTGCTTGCAACTCCAGGGTGTGATTCATCCAATTGTTGGGCTCCTGCAGCCAACTCCAGTGTCTCTTTAAAGCAATGTTTGCGCTCCTGCTGCTGCTTGCACCTCCAGGGTGTGATTCATCCAATTTTTGGGCTCCTGCTGCCAACTCCAGTGTCTCTTTCAAGCTATGTTTGGGCTGCTGCTGCTTGCAGGTGTGATTCAGCTAGTTTTTGGGCTTCTGCTGCCAACTCCAGTGTCTCTTTCAAGCTATGTTTGGGGTCCTGCTGCTGCTGCTTGCAACTGCAGGGTGTGATTCATCCAATTATTGGGCTCCTACTGCCAACTCCAGTGTCTCTTTCAAGCTATGTTTGCGCTGCTGCTGCTGCTTGCAACTCCAGGGTGTGATTCATCCAATTTTTGGGCTCCTGCTGCCAACTCCAGTGTTTCTTTCAAGCTATGTTTGGGCTCCTGCTGCTGCTGCTTGCAACTCCAGGGTGTGATTCATCCAATTTTTGGGCTCCTGCTGCCAACTCCAGTGTCTCTTTAAAGCAATGTTAACACTCCTACTGCTGCTTGCAATTCCAGGGTGTGATTCATCCAATTTATGGGCTCCTGCTGCCAACTCCAGTGTCTCTTCCAAGCTATGTTTGGGCTGCTGCTGCTGCTGCTGCTTGCAACTCCTGGGTGTGATTCATCCAATTTTTGGGCTCCTGCTGCCAACTTCAGTGTGTCTTTTAAGCAATGTTTGGGCTCCTGCCGCTGCTTGCAACTCCAGTGTGTCACTCATCCAATTTTTGGGCTCCTGCTGCCAACTCCAGTGTCTCTTTCAAGCTATGTTTGGGCTCCTGGTGCTGCTTGTGACTCCAGGGTGTGATTCATCCAATTTTTGGGCTCCTGCTGCCCACTCCAGTGTCTCTTTCAAGCTATGTTTGGGCTCCTGCTGCTGCTTGCAACTCCAGGGTGTGATTCATCCAATTTTTGGCCTCCTGCTGCCCACTCCAGTGTCTCTTTCAAGCTATGTTTGGGCTCCTGCTGCTGCTTGTCACTCCAGGGTGTGATTCATCCAATGTTTGGGCTCCTACTGTCAACTCCAGTGTCTCTTTAAAGTAATGTTTGGGCTCCTGCTGCTACTGCTGCTTGCAACTCCAGGGTGTGATTCATCCAATTTTTGGGCTCCTGCTGCTAACTCCAGTGTCTCTTTCAAGCTATGTTTGGGCTACTGCTGCTGCTTGCAACTCCAGGGATTGATTCATCCAATTTTTGGGCTCCTGCTGCCAACTTCAGTGTCTCTTTCAAGCTATGTTTGGGCTCCTGCTGCTGCTTGCAACTCCAGGGTGTGATTCATCCAATTTTTGGGCTCCTGCTGCCAACTCCAGTGTCTCTTTCAAGCTATGTTTGGGCTCCTGCTGCTGTTTGCAACTCATGGGTGTGATTCATCCAATGTTTGGGCTCCTGCTGCCAACTCCAGTGTCTCCTTCAAGCTGTGTTCGGGCTGTTGGTGCTGCTGCTTGCAACTCCAGGGTGTGATTCATCCAATTTTTGGGCTCCTGCTGCCAACTCCAGTGTCTCTTTAAAGCAATGTTTGGGCTCCTGCTGCTGCTTGCAACTCCAGGGTGTGATTCATCCAATGTTTGGGCTCCTGCTGCCAACTCCAGTGTCTCCTTCAAGCTGTGTTCGGGCTGTTGGTGCTGCTGCTTGCAACTCCAGGGTGTGATTCATCCAATTTTTGGGCTCCTGCTGCCAACTCCAGTGTCTCTTTAAAGCAATGTTTGGGCTCCTGCTGCTGCTTGCAACTCCAGGGTGTCATTCATCCAATTTTTGGGCTCCTGCTGCCAACTCCAGTGTCTCTTTTAAGCTATGTATGGGCTCCTGCTGCTGCTTGCAACTCCAGGGTGTGATTCATCCAATTTTTTGGGCTCCTGCTGCCAAATCCAGTGTCTCTTTCAAGCTATGTTTGGGCTCCTGCTTCTGCTAGCGACTCCAGGATGTGATTCATTAAATTTTTGGGCTCCTGCTGCCAACTCCAGAGTCTCTTTCAAGCTATGTTTGGGCTCCTGCTGCTGCTTGCAACTCCAGGGTATGATTCATCCAATTTTTGGGCTCCTGCTGCCAACTCCAGTGTCTCTTTCAAGCTATGTTTGGGCTCCTGCTGCTGCTTGCCACTCTAGGGTGTGTGATTCATCCAATTTTTGGGCTCCTGAAGCCAACTCCAGTGTCTCTTTAAAGTAATGTTTGGGCTCCGGCTGCAACTTCTGCTTGCAACTCCAGGGTGTGATTCATCCAATTTTTGGGCTCCTGCTGCCAACTCCAGTGTTTCTTTCAAGCTATGTTTGGGCTCCTGCTGCTGCTTGCAACTCCAGGGTGTGATTCATCCAATTTTTGGGCTCCTGCTGCCAACTCCAGTGTCTCTTTCAAGCTATGTTTGGGCTCCTGCTGATGCTTGCAACTCATGGGTGTGATTCATCCAATTTTTGGGCTCCTGCTGCCAACTCCAGTGTCTCTTTCAAGCTATGTTTGGGCTCCTGCTGCTGCTGCTTACAACTCCAGTGTGTGAGTCATCCAATTTTTGGGCTCCTGTTCCCAACTCCAGTATCTCTTTCAAGCTATGTTTGGGCTCCTGCTGCCAACTCCAGTGTCTCTTTCAAGCTATGTTTGGGCTCCTGCTGCTGCTTGCCACTCTAGGGTGTGTGATTCATCCAATTTTTGGGCTCCTGAAGCCAACTCCAGTGTCTCTTTAAAGTAATGTTTGGGCTCCGGCTGCAACTTCTGCTTGCAACTCCAGGGTGTGATTCATCCAATTTTTGGGCTCCTGCTGCCAACTCCAGTGTTTCTTTCAAGCTATGTTTGGGCTCCTGCTGCTGCTTGCAACTCCAGGGTGTGATTCATCCAATTTTTGGGCTCCTGCTGCCAACTCCAGTGTCTCTTTCAAGCTATGTTTGGGCTCCTGCTGCTGCTTGCCACTCCAGGGTGTGATTCATCCAATTTTGGGGCTCCTGCTGCCAACTCCAGTGTCTCCTTCAAGCTGTGTTCGGGCTGTTGCTGCTGCTGCTTGTAACTCCAGGGTGTGATTCATCCAATTTTTGGGCTCCTGCTGCCAACTCCAGTGTCTCTTTAAAGCAATGTTTGGGCTCCTGCTGCTGCTTGCAACTCCAGGGTGTGATTCATCCAATTGTTGGGCTCCTGCAGCCAACTCCAGTGTCTCTTTAAAGCAATGTTTGTGCTCCTGCTGCTGCTTGCAACTCCAGGGTGTGATTCATCCAATTTTTGGGCTCCTGCTGCCAACTCCAGTGTCTCTTTCAAGCTATGTTTGGGCTGCTGCTGCTTGCAGGTGTGATTCAGCTAGTTTTTGGGCTTCTGCTGCCAACTCCAGTGTCTCTTTCAAGCTATGTTTGGGGTCCTGCTGCTGCTGCTTGCAACTGCAGGGTGTGATTCATCCAATTATTGGGCTCCTACTGCCAACTCCAGCGTCTCTTTCAAGCTATGTTTGGGCTGCTGCTGCTGCTTGCAACTCCAGGGTGTGATTCATCCAATTTTTGGGCTCCTGCTGCCAACTCCAGTGTCTCTTCCAAGCTATGTTTGGGCTCCTGATGCTGCTGCTTGCAACTCCAGGGTGTTATTCATCCAATTTTTGGGCTCCTGCTGCCAACTCCAGTGTCTCTTTAAAGCTATGTTTGGGCTCCTGCTGCTTCTTGCAACCCCAGGGTGTGATTCATCCAATTTTTGGGCTCCTGCTGCCAACTCCAGTGTCTCTTTCAAGCTATGTTTGGGCTTCTCTGCTTGCAACTCCAGGGTGTGATTCATCCAATTTTTGGCTTCCTGCTGCCAACTCCAGTGTCTATTCCAAGCTATGTTTGGTCTCCTGATGCTGCTGCTTGCAACTCCAGGGTGTTATTCATCCAATTTTTGGGCTCCTGCTGCCAACTCCAGTGTGTCTTTCAAGCTATGTTTGGGCTCCTGCTGCTGCTGCTTGCAACTCCAGGGTGGGATTCATCCAATTTTTGGGCTCCTGCTGCCCACTCCAGTGTCTCTTTCAAGCTATGTTTGGAATCCTGCTGCTGCTTGCAACTCCAGTGTCTCTTTCAAGCTATGTTTGGGCTGCTGCTGCTTGCAACTCCAGGGTGTGATTCATCCAATTTTTGGGCTCCTGCAGCCAACTCCAGTGTCTCTTTCAAGCTATGTTTGGGCTCCTGCTGCTGCTGCTTGCAACTCCAGGGTGTGATTCATCCAATGTTTGGGCTCCTGCTGCCCACTCCAGTGTCTCTTTCAAGCTATGTTTGGGCTCCTGCTGCTGCTTGTAACTCCAGGGTGTGATTCATCCAATTTTTGGGCTCCTGCTGCCAACTTCAGTGTCTCTTTCAAGCTATGTTAGGGCTGCTGCTGCCTGCCACTTCAGGGTGTGATTCATCCAATTTTTGGGCTCCTGCTGCCAACTCCAGTGTCTCTTTAAAGTAATGTTTGGGCCCCTGCTGCTACTGCTGTTTGCAACACCAGGGTGTGATTCGTCCAATTTTTGGGCTTCTGCTGCCAACTCCAGTGTCTCTTTCAAGCTATGTTTTGGCTCCTGCTGCCGCTTGTGACTCCAGGGTGTGATTCATCCAATTTTTGGGGCTCCTGCTGCCAGCTCCAGTATCTCTTTCAAGCTATGTTAGGCCCCCTGCTGCTGCTTGCAACTCCAGGGTGTGATTCATCCAATTTTTGGGCTCCTGCTGCCAACTCCAGTGTCTCTTTCAAGCTATGTTTGGGCTCTTGCTGCTGCTTGCGACTCCAGGGTGTGATTCATCCAATTTTTGGGCTCCTGCTGCCAACTCCAGTGTCTCTTTCAAGCTATGTTTGGGCTCCTGCTGCTGCTGCTTGCAACTCCAGGGTGTGATTCATCCAATTTTTGGGCTCCTGCTGCCAACTTCAGTGTCTCTTTCAAGCTATGTTTGGGCTCCTGCTGCTGCTTGCAACTCCAGGGTGCGATTCATCCAATTTTTGGGCTCCTGCAGCCAACTCCAGTGTCTCTTTCAAGCTATGTTTCGGCTCCTGCTGCTGCTTGCGACTCCAGGGTGTGATTCATCCAATTTTTTGGGCTCCTGCTGCCAACTCCAGTGTCTCTTAAAAGCTATGTTTGGGCTCCTGCTGCTGCTTGCAACTCCAGGGTGTGATTCATCCAATTTTTGGGCTCCTTCTGCAAGCTCCAATGCCTCTTTCAAGCAATGTTTGGGCTCCTGCTGCTGCTGCTGCTTGCAACTCCAGGGTGTGATTCATCCAATTTTTGGGCACCTGAAGCCAACTCCAGTGTCTCCTTAAAGTAATGTTTGGGCTCCTGCTGCTACTGCTGCTTGCAACTCCAGGGTGTGATTCTGCCAATTTTTGGGCTCCTGCTGCCCACTCCAGTGTGTCTTTCAAGCTATGTCTCAGCTCCTGCTGCTTGCAACTCCAGGGTGGGATTCATCCAATTTTTGGGCTCCTGCTGCCCACTCCAGTGTCTCTTTCAAGCTATGTTTGGGCTCCTGCTGCTGCTTGCAACTCCAGTGTCTCTTTCAAGCTATGTTTGGGCTCCTGCTGCTGCTGCTTGCAACTCCAGGGTGTGATTCATCCAATTTTTGGCCTCCTGCTACCCACTCCAGTGTCTCTTTCAAGCTATGTTTGGGCTCCTGCTGCTGCTTGCAAATTCAGGGTGTGATTAATCCAATTTTTGGGCTCCTGCTGCCAACTCCAGTGTCTCCTTCAAGCTATGTTTGGGTTCCTGTTGCTGCTTGTAACTCCAGGGTGTGATTCATCCAATTTTTGGGCTCCTGCTGCCAACTCCAGTGTCTCTTTCAAGCTATGTTTGGGCTCCTGCTGCTGCTTGCCACTTCAGGGTGTGATTCATCCAATTTTTGGGCTCGTGCTGCCGACTCCAGTGTCTCTTTAAAGTAATGTTTGGGCTCCTGCTGCTACTGCTGTTTGCAACTCCAGGGTGTGATTCATCCAATTTTTGGGCTCCTGCTGCCAACTCCAGTGTCTCTTTCAAGCTATGTTTGGGCTCCTGCTGCTGCTTGCGACTCCAGGGTGTGATTCATCCAATTTTTTGGGCTCCTGCTGCCAGCTCCAGTGTCTCTTTCAAGCTATGTTAGGGCCCCTGCTGCTGCTTGCAACTCCAGGGTGTGATTCATCCAATTTTTGGGCTCCTGCTGCCAACTCCAGTGTCTCTTTCAAGCTATGTTTGGGCTCTTGCTGCTGCTTGCAACTCCAGGGTGTGATTCATCCAATTTTTGGGCTCCTGCTGCCAACTCCAGTGTCTCTTTCAAGCTATGTTTGGGCTCCTGCTGCTGCTTGCGACTCCAGGGTGTGATTCATCCAATTTTTGGGCTCCTGCTGCCAGCTCCAGTGTCTCTTTCAAGCTATGTTTGGGCTGCTCTGCTTGCAACTCCAGGGTGTGATTCATCCAATTTTTGGGCTCCTGCTGCCAACTCCAGTGTCTCTTCCAAGCTATGTTTGGGCTCCTGATGCTGCTGCTTGCAACTCCAGGGTGTGATTCATCCAATTTTTGGGCTCCTGCTGCCAACTCCAGTGTCTCTTTCAAGCTATGTTTGGGCTCCTGCTGCTGCTTGCGACTCCAGGGTGTGATTCATCTAATTTTTGGGCTCCTGCTGCCAACTCCAGTGTCTCTTTCAAGCTATGTTTGGGCTCCTGCTGCTGCTGCTTGCAACTCCAGGGTGTGATTCATCCAATTTTTGGGCTCCTGCTGCCAACTCCAGTGTCTCTTTCAAGCTACGTTTGGGCTCCTGCTGCTGCTTGCGACTCCAGGGTGTGATTCATCTAATTTTTGGGCTCCTGCTGCCAACTCCAGTGTCTCTTTCAAGCTATGTTTGGGCTCCTGCTGCTGCTGCTTGCAACTCCAGGGTGTGATTCATCCAATTTTTGGTCTCCTGCTGCCAACTCCAGTGTCTCTTTCAAGCTATGTTTGGGCTGCTCTGCTTGCAACTCCAGGGTGTGATTCATCCAATTTTTGGGCTCCTGCTGCCAACTCCAGTGCCTCTTTCAAGCTATGTTTGTGCTCCTGCTGCTGCTGCTGCTGCTTGCAAATCCAGGGTGTGATTCATCCAATTTTTGGGCTCCTGCTGCCAACTCCAGTGTCTCTTTAAAGCAATATTTGGGCTCCTGCTGCTGCTTGCAACTCCAGGGTGTGATTCATTCTATTTTTGGGCTCCTGCTGCCAACTCCAGTGTCTCTTTCAAGCTGTGTTTGGGCTCCGGCTGCTGCTGTTTGCAACTCCAGGGTGTGATTCATCCAATTTTGGGCTCCTGCTGCCAACTCCAGTGTCTCTTTCAAGCTGTGTTTGGGCTCCTGCTGCTGCTTGCAACTCCAGGGTGTGATTCATCCAAATTTTGGCCTCCTGCTACCCACTCCAGTGTCTCTTTCAAGCTATGTTTGGGCTCCTGCTGCTGCTTGCAAATCCAGGGTGTGATTAATCCAATTTTTGGGCTCCTGCTGCCAACTCCAGTGTCTCCTTCAAGCTATGTTTGGGTTCCTGTTGCTGCTTGTAACTCCAGGGTGTGATTCATCCAATTTTTGGGCTCCTGCTGCCAACTCCAGTGTCTCTTTCAAGCTATGTTTGGGCTCCTGCTGCTGCTTGCCACTTCAAGGTGTGATTCATCCAATTTTTGGGCTCGTGCTGCCGACTCCAGTGTCTCTTTAAAGTAATGTTTGGGCTCCTGCTGCTACTGCTGTTTGCAACTCCAGGGTGTGATTCATCCAATTTTTGGGCTCCTGCTGCCAACTCCAGTGTCTCTTTCAAGCTATGTTTGGGCTCCTGCTGCTGCTTGCGACTCCAGGGTGTGATTCATCCAATTTTTTGGGCTCCTGCTGCCAGCTCCAGTGTCTCTTTCAAGCTATGTTAGGGCCCCTGCTGCTGCTTGCAACTCCAGGGTGTGATTCATCCAATTTTTCGGCTCCTGCTGCCAACTCCAGTGTCTCTTTCAAGCTATGTTTGGGCTCTTGCTGCTGCTTGCAACTCCAGGGTGTGATTCATCCAATTTTTGGGCTCCTGCTGCCAACTCCAGTGTCTCTTTCAAGCTATGTTTGGGCTCCTGCTGCTGCTTGCGACTCCAGGGTGTGATTCATCCAATTTTTGGGCTCCTGCTGCCAGCTCCAGTGTCTCTTTCAAGATATGTTTGGGCCCCTGCTGCTGCTTGCAACTCCAGGGTGTGATTCATCCAATTTTTGGGCTCCTGCTGCCAACTCCAGTGTCTCTTCCAAGCTATGTTTGGGCTCCTGCTGCTGTTTGCAACTCCAGGGTGTGATTCATCCAATTTTTGGGCTCCTGCTGCCAACTCCAGTGTCTCTTTCAAGCTATGTTTGGGCTCCTGCTGCTGCTTGTGACTCCAGGGTGTGATTCATCTAATTTTTGGGCTCCTGCTGCCAACTCCAGTGTCTCTTTCAAGCTATGTTTGGGCTCCTGCTGCTGCTGCTTGCAACTCCAGGGTGTGATTCATCCAATTTTTGGGCTCCTGCTGCCAACTCCAGTGTCTCTTTCAAGCTATGTTTGGGCTCCTGCTGCTGCTTGCGACTCCAGGGTGTGATTCATCTAATTTTTGGGCTCCTGCTGCCAACTCCAGTGTCTCTTTCAAGCTATGTTTGGGCTCCTGCTGCTGCTGCTTGCAACTCCAGGGTGTGATTCATCCAATTTTTGGGCTCCTGCTGCCAACTCCAGTGTCTCTTTCAAGCTATGTTTGGGCTGCTCTGCTTGCAACTCCAGGGTGTGATTCATCCAATTTTTGGGCTCCTGCTGCCAACTCCAGTGCCTCTTTCAAGCTATGTTCGTGCTCCTGCTGCTGCTGCTGCTTGCAAATCCAAGGTGTGATTCATCCAATTTTTGGGCTCCTGCTGCCAACTCCAGTGTCTCTTTAAAGCAATATTTGGGCTCCTGCTGCTGCTTGCAACTCCAGGGTGTGATTCATTCTATTTTTGGGCTCCTGCTGCCAACTCCAGTGTCTCTTTCAAGCTGTGTTTGGGCTCCGGCTGCTGCTGTTTGCAACTCCAGGGTGTGATTCATCCAATTTTGGGCTCCTGCTGCCAACTCCAGTGTCTCTTTCAAGCTGTGTTTGGGCTCCTGCTGCTGCTTGCAACTCCAGGGTGTGATTCATCCAATTTTTGGGCTCCTGCTCCAATTTCAGTCTCTCTTTCAAGCTATGTTTGGGCTCCTGCTGCTGCTTGTCACTTCAGGGTGTGATTCATCCAATTTTTGGGCTCCTGCTGCCGACTCCAGTGTCTCTTTAAAGTAATGTTTGGGCTCCTGCTGCTACTGCTGTTTGCAACTCCAGGGTGTGATTCATCCAATTTTTGGGCTCCTGCTGCCAACTCCAGTGTCTCTTTCAAGCTATGTTTGGGCTCCTGCTGCTGCTTGCGACTCCAGGGTGTGATTCATCCAATTTTTTGGGCTCCTGCTGCCAACTTCAGTGTCTCTTTCAAGCTATGTTTTGGCTCCTGCTGCTGTTTGCAACTCCAGGGTGTGATTCATCCAATTTTTGGGCTCCTGCTGCCAACTCCAGTGTCTCTTTCAAGCTATGTTTGGGCTCCTGCTGCTGCTTGCAACTCCAGGGTGTGATTCATCCAATTTTTTTGGCTCCTGCTGCCAGCTCTAGTGTCTCTTTCAAGATATGTTTGGGCCCCTGCTGCTGCTTGCAACTCCAGGGTGTGATTCATCCAATTTTTGGGCTCCTGCTGCCAACTCCAGTGTCTCTTTCAAGCTATGTTTGGGCTCCTGCTGCTGTTTGCAACTCCAGGGTGTGATTCATCCAATTTTTGGGCTCCTGCTGCCAACTCCAGTGTCTCTTTCAAGCTATGTTTGGGCTCCTGCTGCTGCTTGCGACTCCAGGGTGTGATTCATCTAATTTTTGGGCTCCTGCTGCCAACTCCAGTGTCTCTTTCAAGCTATGTTTGGGCTCCTGCTGCTGCTGCTTGCAACTCCAGGGTGTGATTCATCCAATTTTTGGGCTCCTGCTGCCAACTCCAGTGTCTCTTTCAAGCTATGTTTGGGCTGCTCTGCTTGCAAATCCAGGGTGTGATTCATCCAATTTTTGGGCTCCTGCTGCCAACTCCAGTGCCTCTTTCAAGCTATGTTTGTGCTCCTGCTGCTGCTTGCAAATCCAGGGTGTGATTCATCCAATTTTTGGGCTCCTGCTGCCAACTCCAGTGTCTCTTTCAAGCTATGTTTGGGCTCCTGCTGCTGCTTGCGACTCCAGGGTGTGATTCATCCATTTTTTTGGGCTCCTGCTGCCAACTCCAGTGTCTCTTTCAAGCTATGTTTGGGCCCCTGCTGCTGCTTGCAACTCCAGGGTGTGATTCATCCAATTTTTGGGCTCCAGCTGCAAGCTCCAATGCCTCTTTCAAGCTATGTTTGGGCTCCTGCTGCTGCTGCTTGCAACTCCAGTGTGTGATTCATCCAATTTTTGGGCTCCTGAAGCCATCTCCAGTGTCTCTTTAAAGTAATGTTTGGGCTCCTGCTGCTACTGCTGCTTGCAACCCCAGGGTGTGATTCATCCAATTTTTGGGCTCCTGCTGCCAACTCCAGTGTGTCTTTCAAGCTATGTCTGGGCTCCTGCTGCTGCTGCTGCTTGCAACTTCAGGGTGGGATTCATCCAATTTTTGGGCTCCTGCTGCCCACTCCAGTGTCTCTTTCAAGCTATGTTTGGGCTGCTCTGCTTGCAACTCCAGGGTGTGATTCATCCAATTTTTGGGCTCCTGCTGCCAACTCCAGTGTCTCTTCCAAGCTATGTTTGGGCTCCTGATGCTGCTGCTTGCAACTCCAGGGTGTTATTCATCCAATTTTTGGGCTCCTGCTGCCAACTCCAGTGTCTCTTTAAAGCTATGTTTGGGCTCCTGCTGCTTCTTGCAACCCCAGGGTGTGATTCATCCAATTTTTGGGCTCCTGCTGCCAACTCCAGTGTCTCTTTCAAGCTATGTTTGGGCTGCTCTGCTTGCAACTCCAGGGTGTGATTCATCCAATTTTTGGCTTCCTGCTGCCAACTCCAGTGTCTATTCCAAGCTATGTTTGGGCTCCTGATGCTGCTGCTTGCAACTCCAGGGTGTTATTCATCCAATTTTTGGGCTCCTGCTGCCAACTCCAGTGTGTCTTTCAAGCTATGTTTGGGCTCCTGCTGCTGCTGCGTGCAACTCCAGGGTGGGATTCATCCAATTTTTGGGCTCCTGCTGCCCACTCCAGTGTCTCTTTCAAGCTATGTTTGGGCTCCTGCTGCTGCTTGCAACTCCAGTGTCTCTTTCAAGCTATGTTTTGGCTGCTGCTGCTTGCAACTCCAGGGTGTGATTCATCCAATTTTTGGGCTCCTGCAGCCAACTCCAGTGTCTCTTTCAAGCTATGGTTTGGCTCCTGCTGCTGCTGCTTGCAACTCCAGGGTGTGATTCATCCAATTTTTGGGCTCCTGCTGCCAACTTCAGTGTCTCTTTCAAGCTATGTTTCGGCTCCTGCTGCTGCTTGCAACTCCAGGGTGTGATTCATCCAATTTTTGGGCTCCTTCTGCAAGCTCCAATGCCTCTTTCAAGCAATGTTTGGGCTCCTGCTGCTGCTGCTGCTGCTTGCAACTCCAGGGTGTGATTCATCCAATTTTTGGGCTCCTGAAGCCAACTCCAGTGTCTCCTTAAAGTAATGTTTGGGCTCCTGCTGCTACTGCTGCTTGCAACTCCAGGGTGTGATTCTGCCAATTTTTGGGCTCCTGCTGCCCACTCCAGT